>CM042262.1:34003262-34248262 GCA_023566225.1 Romanogobio albipinnatus
GTAGATGCCATTGTTCTGATGATGTAACGAGTACATCAGGTGTTATGGGAAGTGTTCCCGGTTCCGGCTGACCTAGTTAATGCAGCCTAGCAATCATTTCATTGAGAAAGTGTTTTATGTGTATGCCACAGTAAAGAGATGTGTTTTTAGTCTAGATTTAAACTGACAGAGTGTGTCTGCTTCCCAAACAATGCTAGGAAGACTGTTCCAGAGTTTAGGAGCTAAATAGGAAAAGGATCGACCGCCTGCAGTTGATTTGGATATTCTCGGTATTATCAACTGGCCAGAGTTTAGAGAGCAGTAGACGTGATGGAGTATAATGTGTTAAGAGCTCGCTCAAGTATTGGGGAGCTAAACCATTTAGTGCTTTGTAAGTAATAAGCAAGATTTTAAAATGCATGCAATGTTTAATAGAAAGCCAGTGCAGTGTTGACAGAACTGGGCTAATATGGTCATACTTCCTGGTTCTAGTAAGTACTCGAGCTGCTGCGTTTTGGGCCAGCTGGAGTTTATTTATTAAGCGAGCAGGGCAACCACCCAGTAGAGCATTACAATAATCTAGCCTTGAGGTCATGGACGCATGAACTAACTGTTCAGCATTTTGCATTGAGAGCATGTGCCGTAATTTAGATATATTTTTAAGATGGTAGAATGCAGTTTTACAGATGCTAGAAACGTTCCAAGGTTGCCAAGGTTTTCATGCCTTGGCAACTAGCCGACCTGAAAAATATGCACATGAAATGAAACTTACCATAACATGTCAGTTACAAACTGTACAGCGTGCAAGATTGTCATTATGTTTATACTTAATACTTTCGTTTTTTGGGGCACTCTCCCTCTGCCATGGCGCTCCAGTTTCTAGATACACTGAACTGATTAAAGGGTTAGTTCACCTAAAAATGAAAATGATGTCATTAATTACTCACCCTCTTGTCGTTCGACACCCGTAAGACATTCGTTCATCTTCGGAACACAAATGAAGATATTTTTGTTGAAAGCTGATGCTGAGAAAGGCCTCCATTGACACTTGTTCATTCACACTCATAAGACCCATAAAAGGCACTATAAACGTCGTTACAAAGTCCATCTCACTACAGTGGCTCTACAATAATTTTACGAAGCGACGACAATAGTTTTTGTGCGGGAAAAAAAATAAAAATAACGACTTTATTCCACAAGTTCTTGTCTTCCTTGTTGGCCTCTGCTGTGAACTCATGAAGCACCACGACGCATGCGCGAGAATATGACGCAGAACCGGCGTTCGGACACGTGACCCAGAAGCGAGGAGATTTGTTTACAACGAGCAGAGGAAGACGCGCCGTATCTAATGCCGCGTTCCAGGCAACCCGTAACCCGTGTTTTTCCAACCTTCTACCCGTGAAAGTGCACTGGAACGGCAGTCAAACCTGTGACTTCCCACCCGTGAACTCGTACTAGATCGATGTACTCCCAGTTACGAGATCTGACGTCACATAGCCCGCGAAGCAACAATGGCAGCCCCTATGGACGCGGTGTTTACGAAAGTCGTACATTAAAAACCAAATATAAGGTATTGCTCTAACGTTTTTTATCCGCAAATGTTATGCATTATCAGCAGCTTTTCTAGTGTTAGCTAGTTTTCAGGCCTTGGAGTGCAAGAATAAATTAATACCAAATACATTTCCAAATATGCAAATAACGTAAAATAAAAGGTATAACAGCTTCTCTTGTCTTATGCGCTGTTTTTTCTCCTCCGTTTCCCTCAAATAGGCATGGTGTAAGCACCTTTGGCGATAGAAATGATTGAAAATGAGCATAATCCCCGTAAGGTTCGCCATTCTTTGTTTACATCTAGCTACCGCTCAGGCAGTTTGGCGTGACTTTGCCTGGAATGCTACAAAGTCGTGAGTCGTGGTTTGAAGTCGCAACTTACAGGCTCAAAAACCTGCCTGGAACGCAGCATAAGCTGTTGAATTCTACATTGATCGTGCTCGGCGTAGTGCTCAAAATTGGACTAAAGTGTGGATTTCATGGATTCCCGAACGCCGGCGCTGCGTCATATTCTCGCGCATGCGTCGTGGTGCTTCGTGAGTTCACGGCCGAGGCAGACAGAACTTGTGGAATAAAGTCGTTATTTTGATTTTTTTTTCCCGCACAAAAACTATTGTCATTGCTTCATAAAATTATTGTAGAGCCACTGTAGTGAGATGGACTTTGTAACGACGTTTTTAGTGCCTTTTATGGGTCTTGTGAGTGTGAATGTACAAGTACATTTGTGAATATACCAGAGCCAGAGCCCTGACTTAAACCCAATTGAGCATTCCTGGAGAGACCTGAAAATGGCTGTCCACCAAAGTTTACCATGACAGAACTGGAGAGGATCTGCAAGGAGGAATGGCAGGATCCCCAAATCCAGGTGTGCAAAACTTTGCATCTTTCCCAAAAAGACTCATGGCTGTATCAAAAGGGTGCTTCTACTAAATACTGAGCAAAGGGTCTAAATACTTTGGACCATGTGATGTTTCAGTTTTTCTTTTTTTAATAAATCTGCAAAAATGTCAACAATTCTGTGTTTTTCTGTCAATATGGGCTGCTGTGTGTACATTAATGAGAAACCATGAACTTGCTGCAATATAACAGAGTGAAAAATTTAAGGGGGTCTGAATACTTTCAGTACCCACTATATACATACATGTATGTACACACACACACGCACGTGTGCGCGTGTGTACGTGTACACACCCTGGTGAAAAAAATTATACTTTATTGTATTTCAAATATACTCTTTTTCAATAGTATATTGTAAATATACTAACAAAAATTGTACCATCTTTTAATATATAAAAGTATATTAGCATCATATTTTCACAATGTAACTTTTAATGCACTTTAAAATAATTGTATTTTAGAAAAATATACTTCAAATTAAAGTTCTGTGTACTTATTTGAACATTACTTTAAAATATATTTTTAGTATATTTTAAATTGTGCTCAAATTTGTCATTCTAACAATGCACCGAAAGTATATTTTAAAAATACATATTAAAGGGTTAGTTCACCCAAAAATGAAAATTCTGTCAGTAATTACTCACCCTCATGTTGTTCCAACCATGTAAGACCTTCGTTCATCTTCGGAACATAATTTAGTATATTTTTGATGAAATCTGAGAGCTGTCTCACTCCTCCATAGGCTTTCAGAGGGAATGAAACTTGATGGCCCAGAATAGTAAGTAAAAACGTCATTTAAGGAGTCCAAATGACTACAGTGGCTCTGTATTAAGTCTATCATGCGACGAAAATACTTTTTGAGCAGAAAAACAACAAAAATAACGACTTTATCCCACTATTATTGTTGTTCAATTTGAGCCTCTGACGAGAGTTCGCGGGAGTGCCACGACGCATGCGCGAGAACTGAGATTAGTAGTAGTAGAAGAAGAACGCCGTAATCTCAGAAAATACTTTTTGAGCGGAAAAACAACAAAAATAACGACTTTATCCCACTATTATTGTTGTTCAATTTGAGCCTCTGACGCCACGACGCATGCGCGGAAACTGAGATTAGTAGTAGTAGAAGAAGAACGCCGTTTTCGCGCATGCGTCAGAGGCTCAAATTGAACAACAATAATAGTGGGATAAAGTCGTTATTTTTGTTGTTTTTCCGCTCAAAAAGTATTTTCGTCGCATGATAGACTTAATACAGAGCCACTGTAGTCATTTGGACTCCTTAAATGATGTTTTTACTTACTATTCTGGGCCATCAAGTTTCATTCCCTCTGAAAGCCTATGGAGGAGTGAGACAGCTCTCAGATTTCATCAAAAATATACTAAATTATGTTCCGAAGATGAACGAAGGTCTTACATGGTTGGAACAACATGAGGGTGAGTAATTACTGACTTTATTTTCAATTTTGGGTGAACTAACCCTTTAAATATCCTTCATTTGTAGTATATTTAAAGTTAAATTTGAGTAATGTTTAAGGTTATTTATTCATGTGTAAGTGTTAAAATTAAGCATGAATAAATAAGTGTTAAAATATGACTAATGCATTAAAAGCCCATTTTTAAATATATGCAGTGCAGGCTACAAGCCCTACTGTAGTTGTTATTTAAAGGGATAGTTCACTCAAAAATGAAAATTCTGTCATTTACTCACCCTCAAGTTGTTTCAAACCTGTATGAGTTTCTTTGTTCTGCTGAACACAAAAGAAGAGGGTGAAGGAACTTGAGGGTGAGTAAATGAGGACAGAATTGTCATTTTTGGGTGAAATATCCCTTTAAGTGTAAAATATGTTTAATGAGTTTACACTGGCAGAGAAGAATCATGTTACAATCGTACACACAATTCTATATTAAACCAACAGCACACTAAAATACAACGCAAGAGAATATGAGCTGAGTAGTTGTAAAAAATGTAATGCGTGTCATTTATATTTGTGTATTGAGGGTCAGTGGAATTGGTCCAATAATATATGTTTTTTTTAATATATGTTATTTTTAATCGTCCAGTGTTCTTTTAATGAAAAACATAGTAAGATAATTTTGTTTAGTTTTGCTGAAACCATGTGAAGTTTTTGGGCTTGTTAATGGAATGTCTCTTCACAGCTTTGGTAGCACATTTAAACTACTGTATTGTGTGACATTATGTAATTCAAAGTATATTGTACAATGTATAGCTAACATTATTCCTAAATGTTTCCCTTTTGAATGGATGGCAATGAAATTTAAAAACTAACACCAGCTAAATCTATTTGTTTTGATAGTATTTTATATTCAAAATATATTTCAATATGGTATTACTGTCGAAATGTAGCAAATTTCTATTATTTATTTTAGTTTTGTGTTAAATTTTGAACATAAGTTTAACAGTTTTGAAAAGAGAATGTAAAAATGTTCAAATTGGCCTGTATAGTACATAATGTTTTGGTGGGCGATATGGCCCAAAAAATTATCACAATATAATTTTCCATATCAGTCGATATCGATAACTATCACGATAAATGTAAAATCTTTATTTCTTTAAAGTTTAAAGGCATATTTTTGCTCCTGAGTAAAAGATGTAGAAAACAGACAGTTAATAGTGGTTTTAAACTGTCCTTTATTGCCAAAATATGACAAACACTTCCCAAACAGCTGAACAATTGATCAAAACTGAGGTAGATTTATTTATTACTAATAAAATCAATATTAATAGAGTAGAATATTATTAATATAAATAGAATATATAAAATAAATATCTATAGTAAAATATACTTAATTAAAATAATTGTGTAAGTAGTAAAACAATAAAAACGCAAACGGGCAAAAAAAAAAAAAAAAACATTTTAAGTCTAGAAACATTTTGAGTCCCCCCTCTCTTGCCTTACAGTGGATTGGTCCACTGCGCACCGACACACACACACACACACACACAACTGCGGTGGGCTGGGAGAGAGGAGAGCACAAGTTCATTAGTTGTGGAACTCCAGTAAGGGCTGTCAAGTCTATTTTAATAACTTTAAACATCGGATGAAATGATTGTATTTCTCTTTTATTACAAGTGATGCTGAGTTATTAATAAATCACCAAAGACAAAACATTATGATACCGATGTATTTTTCCATAAGTCCAGTGTTTAGTGATTATAGTTTGGTAACGTTAGCTTGTTGTAAGTCGCCCACTACAACTAACAAGTTATCGTTTTATCGAGAAAAAATAAATTATTTTATTTATTATACTACTGACCCTTGACATTGGGTACGCATCAAATTTCGACACCGCGTTTACTTTTCTATAGTCCACGCAGAACCGGACCGAGCCATCAGGTTTTGGGACTAAAACTATCGGGCTCGCACAATCGCTGCTGGACTCTGCTATTACTCCCATATCCAGCATAGCCTCTAATTCAGCCTGAACCACCTTTTTCTTGTGTTCAGGTAAACGGTACAGCTGGCTGCGAACAACCACGCCCGGCTCGGTCTCAACATGGTGTTGAATGAGGTCTGTGCGACCAGGTAGAGGCGAGAACACGTCAGCAAACTCTGCTTGTAACGCCTTCACGCCAGTGAGCTGCGAGGGTGAGAGGTGATCCCCGCCCGGGGCCAGAGCGAGGGATTGAGGTTTTTGAACCGCTTCTGGCCCGAGATCTTCCTCTCCGCTCACCACCGTCGCGAGCATCACTGACTCCACCTCAGACTTTTTTAAGAGGTTGAGGTGGTATATTTCGGCCGCCTGTATCCGGGATCTTGTCCTTTCGGTCATGACCCAAGGACAAGATCCCGGATACAGGCAGCCGAAATGAGCTTTCTCCGCAGGGTGGCTGGGCGCTCCCTTAGAGATAGGGTGAGAAGCTCAGTCACTCGGGAGGAACTCGGAGTAGAGCCGCTGCTCCACCACATCGAGAGGGGACAGCTGAGGTGGCTCGGGCATCTGTTCCGGATGCCTCCTGAACGCCTTCCCGGGAAGGTGTTTCGGGCATGTCCAACCGGGAGGAGGCCCCGGGGAAGACCAAGGACACGCTGGAGGGACTATGTCTCCCGGCTGGCCTTGGAACGCCTCGGTGTCCCCCCGGAAGAGCTAGAGGAAGTGTCTAGGGAGAGGGAAGTCTGGGCATCTCTGCTTAGACTGCTGCCCCCGCGACCCGGCCCCGGATAAGCAGAAGAAGATGGATGGATGGATGGAGGTGGTATATTTGACGTGCTCCCTCTCTATCTGAGCGCACCACCTCACCGTGTGACCTCAAAGGGCCCTTGCCACTTTGCAAGCAATTTATAGCTGGAAGTGGGGAGTAATACAAGTACCTTATCTCCCGGTGCAAATTGACGAAGTCTAGCCCCTCTGTTGTGCAGCTGTCTTTGTCTGTCCTGAGCCTGTAACAAATTCTCCATTGATAGCCGCCCCAAAGTGTGGAGTTTTGTTCTCAGGTCCAGGACATACTGAATTTCGTTTTTACTCGCGGAAGGTCCGTCCTCCCAAGCCTCCCTAAGGACATCCAGCACCCCCCGAGGCTGGCGGCCATAGAGAAGCTCGAAGGGGGAAAACCCCGTGGAGGCTTGCGGGACCTCACGTACAGCAAACAACAGAGGTTCTAGCCACTTATCCCAATTTTTGGCGTTTTCGTGAACGAATTTACGAATCATGTTTTTCAACGTGCGATTAAATCGTTCGACCAGACCATCTGTTTGTGGGTGATAGACGCTGGTGCGAATCGATTTAATGCCCAATAATTCGTAAAGTTCGCGAACCGTCCGTGACATGTGAGAATCTCTTTCGGGATTCCCACCCGGGAGATTAACGAAAACAGTGCGCTTGCAACACTTTTCGCTGAAATAGTGTGGAGCGGAACTGCTCCCGGGTATCGCGTTGCATAGTCCACCAGAACCAATGCAAAGCGATGCCCACGTGCTGACCGTTCTAATGGCCCGATGAGGTCCATACCAATTCGCTCGAAGGGGACCTGCATCAGAGGGAGTGGGCACAATGGTGCTTTTGGGGTGGCCAGTGGATTCACCAACTGACATTCACGACAAGACGCACAGTCTCGTGAATGCCCGGCCAGAAGAACCGGGCCATGAGACGGTTAAGTGTAGCCGTTTGTCCTAAATGTCTGGCCATCGCATAAGAATGAGCCGCCTGGAAAAGCATTTCCCGGCAGCTTTTAGGTACCAATAACTGGGTTGTATCTTGTTTTGTCTAGGTGTCTTGGGTCACCCGATACAACCCATCTTTTATAATAGAAAAATACGGATAAGAGAGCGGCTGGTCAGGGTGGAGGAGGTGGCCGTGGATGGAACGGACCTGACTAAACGCGTTTTTAAGCGACTCATCCTGGGACTGTTCCAGGGGAAAGTCATCGCGGTCTGTGAGAACGGGCATCTCCAGACCGCTCTGTTCCCCCGGAACAGCTCCCAGAGGTCCCGAATCCACCTCTCCCAAATGAGCAACCGTCTCTTTCCTCTTCACATGTTTTCCCCAAGAAGCATCCATACACAAGTGCCCCAATAATTTATTAAACGCCGGCCAATTGGTACCCAAAATTAGCGGATGCCGGAGGTGCGGGTTAACTGCAACCTCAACACTAGGGGTGCACCGATCCGATATTAGGATCGGATATCGGCCGCGATACTGACAAAAGGTGTTTTTCATTGACTCTTCTCTGACCAGCTGACATAAAGCATACTTTCAATAAACGGGAGACAAATCATATTCAGTTATGAAGTGTTTTCTGTGTGTTGACATCTTTCGCGATGTTCTAACAGACGGGATTCGCACACAACGCGTCTGTTAATGTCCGATTCATGACCTAATGACTCCTTTGAACCGAATCATTTAAACGACTGGTTCGAACAACTGATCTGCCCAACACTGAACTCATAAATCAATTTATTAATTTACTCAGAACGCATCTGAAATGAGAACACAAGTGTGCTTACCCAATTAAGCAAGAGTGGGTAGTAAGAATTATTTTTAATTATCAACAGTATTTTAGCTCATTTCTGTTGACAATGTGTAGTAAAATAAATAGGCCTAGCCTACAATCATTTAGACAGGAGTGAGGTGAAACCAGAACAAAGTTGTTATTAGCTAGCTGATCATTTTTATTAAATTGCATATGGCAGAAAATTAGACTATTTGTTAATTTGTAATGCTACTTTTTAATATTGATATGATTATATACCAAAACAATTATCTGTAGTGTAACAAATGTTTGGTAACTGTCAGATTACTATTGTATGTTTGACTGTTTTTTGTTTCCACTGCTACGTTTTATTTATTTAAAGAAGTTTGATTACATTCTATTTTAGATTTGAACGCACAATTGTTTTTTAAATAAATAAGAATTCAACACTTTACATACATCTGTTATTTTGTCTTAGTTATGTTTAGTTAGTAAAGTCTGGTGCCTTTAGTCTCTTCAAGGAAGGTATAAGGTGGAAGATATACAGTTTATTATTAATTCAACAATAGTATCGGATCGGTATCGGGTATCGACAGATACACAAAGCCCAGGCATCGCTATCGGTATCAGGACTGAAAAAGTCGGATCGGTGCACCCCTAGTTCAAATACTTATTTTCCTCACTGTATAATATATATATATATATATATACACGAACCGAACGGTTATGAATGTAATCTTAAACAGTTAACAGTCGGCTTGTTGTAAGCGCGGAACACACATTAATCCGAGTTCCCACACGAAAATATTAAGTATTCAGTCCATTTTATCACGAAATTCAAACGATAAACGCTCTTTAATGTGACGTGACTGATAGACGCGTATCAGTTCAACTTAAAGCGGCGGCGCACGAGTCAATGCGATCATCTCTTCCTAAAGAATAAACATAAATTAATACATCTTAAGGTATGTTGAGGATACATTACAACTTACTGAAATGTATCATATGTCGTGTAATCGCTCCATCTGTGTTTCAACCGCGGAAAGACAATAAAACAGCTTGTAAACAATGTCATGCAGAATCACGTTTACTCAGAAGTCATTCAGTGTCCACAGCTGTGAGCTCACTAGAGAAATCAACTCTTTCACTGAATACATGCACTATATTAGCCGTTATATATTCATTATATTAGCCGTTATATTCATTATATTAGCCGTTATATATTCATTATATTAGCCGTTATATATTCATTATATTAGCCGTTATATATTCATTATATTAGCCGTTATATATTCATTATATTAGCCGTTATATATTCATTATATTAGCCGTTATATATTCATTATATTAGCCGTTATATTCATTATATTAGCCGTTATATTCATTATATTAGCCGTTATATATTCATTATCTTAGCCGTTATATATTCATTATATTAGCCGTTATATATTCATTATATTAGCCGTTATATATTCATTATATTAGCCGTTATATTCATTATATTAGCCGTTATATATTCATTATATTAGCCGTTATATATTCATTATATTAGCCGTTATATATTCATTATATTAGCCGTTATATTCATTATATTAGCCGTTATATATTCATTATATTAGCCGTTATATTCATTATATTAGCCATTATATTCATTATATTAGCCGTTATATATTCATTATATTAGCCGTTATATTCATTATATTAGCCGTTATATTCATTATATTAGCCGTTATATATTCATTATATTAGCCGTTATATATTCATTATATTAGCCGTTATATTCATTATATTAGCCGTTATATATTAGCCGTTATATATTCATTATATTAGCCGTTATATTCATTATATTAGCCGTTATATTCATTATATTAGCATTCATTATATTAGCCGTTATATATTCATTATATTAGCCGTTATATATTCATTATATTAGCCGTTATATTCACTATATTAGCCGTTATATTCATTATATTAGCCGTTATATTCATTATATTAGCCGTTATATTCATTATATTAGCATTCATTATATTAGCCGTTATATATTCATTATATTAGCCGTTATATTCATTATATTAGCATTCATTATATTAGCCGTTATATATTCATTATATTAGCCGTTATATTCATTATATTAGCCGTTATATTCATTATATTAGCCGTTATATTCATTATATTAGCATTCATTATATTAGCCGTTATATATTCATTATATTAGCCGTTATATATTCATTATATTAGCATTCATTATATTAGTCGTTATATATTCATTATATTAGCCGTTATATTCATTATATTAGCCGTTATATTCATTATATTAGCCGTTATATATTCATTATATTAGCCGTTATATATTCATTATATTAGCCGTTATATATTCATTATATTAGCCGTTATATATTCATTATATTAGCCGTTATTATATTAGCCGTTATATATTCATTATATTAGCCGTTATATATTCATTATATTAGCCGTTATATATTCATTATATTAGCCGTTATATATTCATTATATTAGCCGTTATATATTCATTATATTAGCCGTTATATTCATTATATTAGCCGTTATATATTCATTATATTAGCCGTTATATATTCATTATATTAGCCGTTATATTCATTATATTAGCCGTTATATATTAGCCGTTATATATTCATTATATTAGCCGTTATATATTCATTATATTAGCCGTTATATATTCATTATATTAGCCGTTATATATTCATTATATTAGCCGTTATATTCATTATATTAGCCGTTATATATTCATTATATTAGCCGTTATATATTCATTATATTAGCCGTTATATATTCATTATATTAGCCGTTATATTCATTATATTAGCCGTTATATTCATTATATTAGCCGTTATATATTCATTATATTAGCCGTTATATATTCATTATATTAGCATTCATTATATTAGCCGTTATATATTCATTATATTAGCCGTTATATTCATTATATTAGCCGTTATATTCATTATATTAGCCGTTATATATTCATTATATTAGCCGTTATATATTCATTATATTAGCCGTTATATATTCATTATATTAGCCGTTATATTCATTATATTAGCCGTTATTATATTAGCCGTTATATATTCATTATATTAGCCGTTATATATTCATTATATTAGCCGTTATATATTCATTATATTAGCCGTTATATATTCATTATATTAGCCGTTATATATTCATTATATTAGCCGTTATATTCATTATATTAGCCGTTATATATTCATTATATTAGCCGTTATATATTCATTATATTAGCCGTTATATATTCATTATATTAGCCGTTATATATTCATTATATTAGCCGTTATATATTCATTATATTAGCCGTTATATATTCATTATATTAGCCGTTATATTCATTATATTAGCTGTTATATATTCATTATATTAGCCGTTATATTCATTATATTAGCCGTTATATATTCATTATATACTACTAAGCCTGTTAGTGAGGTCTTGTTTATTTAATGTATGTTTAAATAAACCTGTCATGAAAATTACAGCCACTAAATGATTATATTTCAACAACGAATAAAAATTAGATTTAGAAGTGAATGCAAAAACTGCCTTATGTGAAGCTTATGAGTGTTGATTATTATATCTAAAAATAAATAGCAACTGAATTTAGGCTAATAGTTTGGGCTCTGTTGTTAATCTTTAATAGCTATATGTAAGTAAGGGCTCCCTATATAGTTTACAGCATTATCTTTAAGAAACTTTTAGTTATAATTTAATTCATTTAAGGACAGACAAAAATTCTCATTAAACCACTGTTGAATAAAAATTCATAAAAAGCAATTTTGTAAAACTGCTGTACCGAATCCATACCGAACCGGGTCTTCAAAACCGAGGTACGTACCGAACCGTCAGTTTTGTGTACCGTTACACCCCTAATATATATATATATAGGCAAAGTTCCTGGGGTTATTATATCCGTATTGTAACCTTTCTTTTCCAGGTTTAATATAAGCTCTATCGACAGCTTTTGTGGCATGATGTTAATTACCACAAAACAAAATCATCCAACACACAATTCTTTATTTTTTTTATTGTTTAAAATTGATATATAGTTAGTTATATAATTCAAATCAATGCATACATTTACTCAAAATGTATAAAATAGCCCAGAGGAAATTATGGAATGTCTTTTTTTTTCTTTTTAACTGTTTACTTTATGGGTCAGTTGGATTTCACAAGTTGTACTTCCCTAGAGCCATGTTTATGTTTTTGGATATGTTTTTTATTACAATGAAACATGGAAATTATCTTATGGCCATATGTCCATAATCACTTTTTAAGAATAAATGCGTATTTTGTTGACAGGAAAATTGACCAGTCCATCTTGAACTAATGTTGAGACATTTACAATTTACAGAGACAAAAGGAAAAGTTGATCTCATATCATAGAAAATAATTTGTCATCTTATCTCAAATCATCAATAATAAAAAAAAGTGTATACTTTTTTTAACATTCATCTTTCCAAATATAATTAAACCACTAAAAAAGAATTACAAAAACTATAGAAATGCTGAGCAGGATTTAGATAACGCAAACAATCCATCTTGTGAATTTTTAAATAAAAATCAACATTATGCAATTAAACAACAAAACGTTAAGTCAGTCAGTTACCATAGCAACAGGAACTGGTTAAATGAAAAATACCAAAGTTGCTAAAAAATTGCTGGTCACTGTTGCACTCAAGGCGCTGTGAAATGAGACACTGCGGATGGTTTTTGACTCCCATGAGTATTATCAACAGTCTCCTATTGCACCAATTTATACTTGTTCCATCAACTTGTTTCTATTAAAAGATAAAAACATGTTACATGTCATCTCAAATACACTTAATATTATTCAACAGTATTAAACAAAATAAAACCATGACAAGGAGGTTATGAGATGCATTTGAAAAGATCCTCATTTTGATTCGCACACAAATACACATTTTTACTGCACTTACTTTTTTTCTCCTTAGTGAACGTGATGTGCGAGTACACAAGACTTCCAGCAATGCTATTTGGGGAAAAAGATAAGAAAAATAAATTAAAAGCAACAATTTTTAATATATGGGTTATCCAGAATAACAGTTTGAATTCTATCTAAATTTGATTTTATTCACATTTTAAAGGTCCCATTATTCGTGATCCCATTGTTCAAACTTTAGTTAGTGTGTAATGTTGCTGTTAGAGCATAAATAATACCTGTAAAATTATAAAGCTCAAAGTTCAATGCCAAGCGAGATATTTTATTTAACAGAAGTTCCCTTTCAAAGCCTACAGCGAACGGCGGGCTTGGACTACATCCTGGTACTTCCTTCTTTAATGACGTCAGTAGAACAGTTTGTTGACTAACCTCCGCCCACAAGAAAACGCGAAAAAGGGGGCGTGGTCTTGTTGCTGTCCCACGTGGAGAAGAGGAAGTGTTGCGTTGAGAAGAGGAAATGTTGCGTTTGAGTGTTTGTCGCCATGTCGTCGAGACGCTGTTATTTTCATCCCGGAGTCAAATCACCTTTGTTTGGCTTTCCCAGGGACGCTGTAGAGATCATTAAGCGCATACATCTCCCCGTTACGGTAAGAGGCGTGACCTTTCCGTGCAACGTGCGCTAAGCTGCTGTCGAATCACAACACAGGAACCGCTGGCACAATCAGAACTCGTTACGTATTTCTGAAGGAGGGACTTCATAGAACAAGGAACTCATGAGCCTGTTTTTAGGACAGTGAAAACAGCGGTGTACAGATCAGTCAATTGTGTGAAAAATACTGTTTTTTTACACGCGAAACATGAACACATGTTATATTGCACACTGTAAACACAATCAAAGCTTCAAAAAAACACGAAAAACGGGACCTTTAATGTATTAAAGGCGCAGTGTGTGAAATTTAGCAGCATCTAGTGGTGAGGTTGTGAATTGCAATAACCCCTTCCTTTCGAAGCACATAGAGACGCTACGGGGGCTGAGACAGGACAAAGATGTCATCGTCGGAGAGAGCGACTAGCGCTCTTTAGAGAAGTTTGTCTATTTAGGGCTACTGTAGAAACATGACGGCGCAAAATGACGATTTCACTGTAAGGGGAACCGTGGTGTATGTAGATAGAAATGGCTCATTCTAAGGTAATAAAAAAATAACGGTACATTATGCAAGGTCTTTATACACCACTGAAAACATAGTTATGTATATTATATTAATAATAATTTAATAATTATAATAATAATGTGTTACATTTATATAGCGCTTTTCAAGGCACTCAAAGCGCTTAGAAATCTATTGCATTTCTGTCAATAGATCCTCATAAATACTGCACACTGCACCTTTAATTACTTTTAAATTCATCATTCTAAGTCTCAACATATTCAAGGAAAAGACATCACATTTTGTGGTTTCTTTTACAGTCTTTTTCTGAGAATGACCCCCATACTTAAGAGGATTCAGTGGCTAAGTTTCTTCACTGTCATTTTACAATGGACATTTTTACCTGATGTTTAGGCCGATAAAGTTGACCCAAGTAAAGATGTAATCTCCACCAAACACCATCCCAATGTATGTCACTAAGACATTCTGTTGGGTTGGTTAAAGGAAAAACATTAAACTCTTAACTCTTAAAAATTTATAGTACACTTCTTCAAGACACTGTAATTTTAATTACCAACCTTGATACAGCCAACAATGGTAGTCGTCAAAGCAGAGTTGTAAAGGGTGCATAACATAATTGAGTACATGAGTATAAACCTGCCAACAAAAAAAACCCCAATGATATTATAAATCACAAAAAAAGAATATTATTTTTAACATCTAAAAAAAATTACACACTTTACACCAAGTGTCTGAAAAAAAAAAAAAGCTTAAGTATGTAGTTTCTGTGACACGAGGCACCTAGTGGAATTACAAAAGTATTGCATTTTTTGCAAAGCCCCTTTTGCACATTGTGCCTCTCCTAACCAAGCGTGCTTGTCTGGCTATCACCAGACCAGACCAAGCTCAATTTAAGATTGAACATTAGTCTGGGGAGTCTGCTATGTATTTTTTACTGCACAAGAGGTTATCACGGCATAAATTAAATGACTCTGTACGCAATTGGATAGTCCTTCAACCAATCAGACCACAAGAGGCGTGATCAACAGGCAACGGACCCATCGCTTCTCTATCCGTCATCGTGTTTAAACCCACCAATAGCGTGCCAGGTGGATAAGCCAGTCTGTGATTGGTTCCCGCAAAAGTGTAACAGAAGCAGTAGAAATAATGTACAGGTTTCCAGACTGAGTTGCAGGGCGAAATCAAATCGCCGGCAGATCAGGTTGGGTTTACTCAGTCTACAAGCGTGCCACACGAGTCCTGAAAAGTGCAGCCAAAGCATTTCAATCACCCCCAGGTGGCTGGATGCAGTATAGGTCATAAACCCCATCCTCTCCATGTAATGTAATGGGACATAGACAAACTAAACAATCAAATTACACTTTAAATACATTTTTTCCAAAGATGGTTTCTGTCATTTAAGGCAGTTTTTAATCACACTGATGTTAGTTTAAGTGTTCGTTCTTTAAATACGTTTTGTTTCAGTAAGCTATTTGTTTCTATAAAAACAGGGGTGTGACGTTATGATTGACAGCTTCTCTGAGCGAACCAATAGATATTTTCAGGAACTTCGGGAGGAGATTGGAGCTTTAACTTTAATTTCTACATTTCCATAACTGTTTATTTCACAAAAAGTTGTTGATTAGGAGGGACCTTGATATCGCGGCTCCACTTTGCGCTCACTACTGCGCAGACTTGAGACCCAAGCTGTGGGGGGGGGGGGGTAATCTCATGAATATGCAAATAGTAAACCTGTCTATACTGGTAATATCAGACTTTGTCAGACTTACCCCATGACACATGATAACACAAACTGAATCACAAAGAAAACGTCGGTCCAGCCATCATACTCCAAAGTCTGAAAATTCACAAGAGAGTTCATATATTCATTATTTTTGATAGATTTTTTTTATGTAGATTTTCTTACAAAGTCAAGGAGAATTTAGATGTAATTTTCCAACTGTTTTTCGAAAAGATTTAGGCCTGGTTTCACAGATGAGGCTTAGATTAATCTAGGATTAGGTCTTAGTTCAATTAGGACATTTAAGTAGCTTTTATAAACATTACTGGGGGGTATTCCAGAAAGCAAGGTTTTTCACAAACAAAACCTCCTCCATCAGCAGCCAATTCTCCACACCACAAACTGACACAACCATCACACATACTCCTCCATATACCTCCTTCTCTTTGCTCTCCGAAGCAGATGTTTCCAAACTCATCCTTTCCAATCATCCCACTACCTGTCCGCTTGATCCTATCCCCACCCACCTCCTTCAGGCCATTTCTTCTTCTGTTACTCCTGCACTCAACTCACATTGTCAACACCTCTCTTCACACCGGGACCTTCCCCACAGCATTTAAGCAGGCACGGGTAACCCCACTGCTTAAGAAACCCTCTCTGAACCCAGCACTTTTAGAAAACTACAGACCGGTATCCCTTCTGCCTTTCATTGCAAAGACACTTGAGCGAGTTGTGTTTAACCAGCTCTCTACGTTTCTTGAACAGAACAACCTCCTGGACATCAACCAATCCGGCTTCAAAACTGAGACTGCCCTGCTCTCGGTTATGGAGGCACTGAGACAGGCGAGAGCGGCTTCCAAATCCACAGTACTTATCTTACTAGATTTGTCTGCTGCTTTTGACACAGTTAACCACCAGATCCTCCTGTCAACTCTCATGATGATGGGCATCGCAGGAACTGTTCTCCAGTGGCTCAAGTCCTACCTCTCAGGCAGGTCCTTCAGGGTGTCATGGAGAGGTGAAGTGTCTAAGTCACATCATCTAGCCACTGGAGTTCCGCAGGGCTCAGTGCTTGGACCACTTCTCTTCTCCATCTACATGTCATCACTGGGATCTGTCATTCAGAAACATGGCTTTTCCTATCACTGCTATGCCTCCGCTCCGGGTTATGTTCAGAGAGTGAGTTGCTATGGCTACTTGCATACCCTGAAAGTTACCTCCGTTTTTGGAACCGCAAGTTGAGGTTATCCACTTACTCTTAAACATACCAAGGTATGTCACATAACCTGCTTTCTGGAATACCCCCCAGGTGTGTATCTTGAGACAAAACAATGGCACTGACAGATTTTAAGATATTGTAGTGCAAGTTGCTTTCACTTAAAACAGCTAAAACATGCATTTTAGTCTGGGCGTCGCTTAAGACTTCTCTGTGAAACCGGGAGAGTAATACATACTTTTATTTAATAAAATTCTTACTTTCTGAATGTCTCCAGTTAAGTATGCTAAAATCATAGTGGGAATAATCATGAATAAAGCATTGTAATACAGCAGCCCATATTTTCCAAGTTCCTGAAATGCAAGGAGAGAAAAAAATAATTTGATTAAGAGAAAAAATTAACCGAAACTCATTTTACCTGAACTTTATTTTAAACTAAACACGGGTTAAAACAAGGGGGTCAAGAATTAACTGGATAGCAGGTCTCTGTTAGCACCTGCATATTTCCACATTGACAAGTATTCTAACATAATGTATTCTGACTAAATAAAATATCTGATATTTAAAAACATTTATCTTGTAGACTGACTACAAGACTACAGGGCTCATGAAAGCATTAAATTCCCCCTATTTGATTTAAAGGGTAAATAAACCCTATACCAACTTTTTTTAGTTAATGATCTGTAATACTGGGGCTTTATTAATGCTGTTAATTGATTCGAGTAAATGTCTTGACATTTGGGTATAAAGGGTTTTAATTCTATAAAATATGGTGTAAAACCGCCAAAGTGCTGCCCTCTTAAGGTTGAAAGGTGGCTACTGCAGTTGAATTTTCCTATTGGACGTTGTGGTACATCGTGACGTATGATGGTTCTTCCAACGGCCCACTACCCACGCCCCTGGCACAAGCTCACCACGCCCTAAGAAATGTTTTCCCCAATCACATGATGAGAACGGCTTCACTCCAGTATGAACTCTCATGTTACATGAAGTAGAAACATTATGAATGAAACTTACTTGACACTTGCTTTAATATTGTAATGAAGAAAATGCGGTTAAATAATGCAGTTGTCTGTACACGTCAGGATTTTCTTGCAATATTATTGCCGCCCGTCATGTGTACAGATAAGTTTCATACATGAGACGCACTTTCAAACCCTGACACGCAAGTGGTTGCCGCGGTAACGAATAACAATACCGTAACGTGCTGGCATGTATAAGACGTTTCTCAATGTCAAGGAAGGATCCTCGGAAGCCAGAATTCCGAGGATGCTACGTCATCAACATCCGTCGAAGGACTGTTCCAATGTCGAGGATCCTTGGAATTTCAACCAAAGTCTGAGTCCTTCGTTCGAAAAATATGCCATATACAGGAAAGGATGCATACGAGTAGCCTTCGCGCTCTCAAACCACCCACAATCCTATGCGCGCAGCTTTGCTATCTTGTTAAAAAAAAAAAAAAAAAAAAAAAAAAAAAAAATCGGACGTTGGCGGAGTCGGAGCGTTAACGGGGCAATATGCTTTCAAGTGTAAGTATTTACGTTACCAAACATTTGTTATAACCGTAGTAAATATAAGTAAAGTTTAACGTTTAAATGCCAGTACAAATTACTACCATATTGATATTATACAAATTACATTATTGATGGCTATTGTTAGTTCATGTTAACTAATGCATTACCTAATGTTAGCTAACGGACCTTTTCACTGACGTAATGATGCAATGACGTGCACTTGCTAGCCTGTTCCATTTACGTGTTCTCCGAATGCTAAAGAGGAGCCTCGCCTAACCTCTGAAGGAAGTGGCTTGGAAGGACCAGTCCTGCAGAGGAAGTATCCTTGACATTGAGAAACACCTACAGGGAGTGCAGAATTATTAGGCAAATGAGTATTTTGACCACATCATCCTCGTTATGCATGTTGTCTTACTCCAAGCTGTATAGGCTGGAAAGCCTACTACCAATTAAGCATATTAGGTGATGTGCATCTCTGTAATGAGAAGGGGTGTGGTCTAATGACATCAACACCCTATATCAGGTGTGCATAATTATTAGGCAACTTCCTTTCCTTTGGCAAAATGGGTCAAAAGAAGGACTTGACAGGCTCAGAAAAGTCAAAAATAGTGAGATATATTGCAGAGGGATGCAGCAGTCTTAAAATAGCCAAGCTTCTGAAGCGTGATCATCGAACAATCAAGCGTTTCATTCAAAATAGTCAACAGGGTCGCAAGAAGCGTGTGGAAAAACCAAGGCGCAAAATAACTGCCCGTGAACTGAGAAAAGTCAAGCGTGCAGCTGCCAAGATGCCACTTGCCACCAGTTTGGCCATATTTCAGAGCTGCAACATCACTGGAGTGCCCAAAAGCACAAGGTGTGCAATACTCAGAGACATGGCCATGGTAAGAAAGGCAGAAAGTCGACCACCACTGAACAAGACACACAAGCTGAAACGTCAAGACTGGGCCAAGAAATATCTCAAGACTGATTTTTCTAAGGTTTTATGGACTGATGAAATGAGAGTGAGTCTTGATGGGCCAGATGGATGGGCCCGTGGCTGGATTGGTAAAGGGCAGAGAGCTCCAGTCCGACTCAGACGCCAGCAAGGTGGAGGTGGAGTACTGGTTTGGGCTGGTATCATCAAAGATGAGCTTGTGGGGCCTTTTCGGGTTGAGGATGGAGTCAAGCTCAACTCCCAGTCCTACTGCCAGTTTCTGGAAGACACCTTCTTCAAGCAGTGGTACAGGAAGAAGTCTGCATCCTTCAAGAAAAACATGATTTTCATGCAGGACAATGCTCCATCACACGCGTCCAAGTACTCCACAGCGTGGCTGGCAAGAAAGGGTATAAAAGAAGAAAATCTAATGATATGGCCTCCTTGTTCACCTGATCTGAACCCCATTGAGAACCTGTGGTCCATCATCAAATGTGCGATTTACAAGGAGGGAAAACAGTACACCTCTCTGAACAGTGTCTGGGAGGCTGTGGTTGCTGCTGCACGCAATGTTGATGGTGAACAGATCAAAACACTGACAGAATCCATGGATGGCAGGCTTTTGAGTGTCCTTGCAAAGAAAGGTGGCTATATTGGTCACTGATTTGTTTTTGTTTGGTTTTTGAATGTCAGAAATGTATATTTGTGAATGTTGAGATGTTATATTGGTTTCACTGGTAAAAATAAATAATTGAAATGGGTATAAATTTGTTTTTTGTTAAGTTGCCTAATAATTATGCACAGTAATAGTCACCTGCACACACAGATATCCCCCTAAAATAGCTAAAACTAAAAACCACTTCCAAAAATATTCAGCTTTGATATTAATGAGTTTTTTGTGTTCATTGACAACATGGTTGTTGTTTAATTATTAATGTTGTAAAATTAATCCTCAAAAATACAACTTGCCTAATAATTCTGCACTCCCTGTATAGTCTTTTATTTGAGGAAATTTGTTTATAATAGGCTATTAGGTCTGAACTTATTGGTCCTGCGCTGCTTATTGATTCAGTTAATTTGAATGAAAATACGTCGTATGTATATCAGATATCCTTGTTCGCAAAACGGTTTCTTTTTTTTTTGGGCACATTCACGGCCATGCAGAACAGAGATCATGGGATTTTTGGTACACACACTCTTGCACTTGTGTGTCAAGCATAAACTTAAGGGTTAAATTACCTTTGAGTCCAGTTTTTGTTTCATATAAGCCCCATTAGCAGCGGTCAGAATGTTGTTAAGTGTAATGAACACATATCCATAGAGGTCAAAAGATAAATCTGTACTGTAAAAGTAAAATAAGGCAACATAATTGAAGTGACAAGCCATTTCTCAGATTTCAAAAGACCTTGCACACAAAATGATGAAGTAAAAAGCTCACTAGGACCGCTCATAAATACTTCTAAAACACAGGCAAGCTACAATTACATTTAATTAAATAAATTAAACCTTTATTTCAATCAAATTTGCCATTTGAAGCTGACCTTGCAGCAATAAAAGCTCCTAGGATCATGGTGAACACGGTTGCCTTTATGGACCATGAAAACTTCTTTCTACACACAGAAAAACAACAAATGTGAGTACAAATCTCACACCTCTTACAACTTGAACTGGGTCAGCTGCAAACACTGAGCATACTAGAAAGACATACTTTAGGAGGTAACCCTCAAACAGCATTGTGAATAAAATGGAGAATCGTCTGAGCACAGTAAACATGGGCAGACTGCAAAAGAGATCATACAGCATGTTATACTATTGAACATTGAGTATATAACAACAACAGGCGTGCAAGAAAGTTTACAAAGCCATTTTCTTCAGAATATTACACACTTACTTCAGTTGTTTTGTTCCTAACAGGCCTGTTAACTGATTTCCCACATACAGAAAAGGGAGTGGTAATACCTACACAGTAAATATTGTGAGATTTGAACTTACAGTGTGTATATGTGAAAACTGAAGTATAGTTTGGCCTTGAGTGTGCCCAGACGTACCTTATGAAGTGCACGGCTATCAAAATCTGGGAAATCAACCACATTTAATGATTTTGCTGCTTGCAGCACAACAACCGTTGCAAACATCTGCAAACATAATGAACCTTCATCAACTACTAGAATCTTGGTGCTAAATGTATGTCAAATATCAGTTTGATGATTATGTAAGTAAAGTGCACAATCTGTACATTTCCATCTTATTTCTTAGAGCTATCATTCAATTTAGATGACTATTGAGCAAGTCAACCTGTCAAGAAAATGTCTTATTATACAGTTGTCTGTGACAAGCTGTGGTCAATCGCAGGGTTGAGGTATTGAACAATCTGCAGTCTCTTTCTTTTTATACAAACACAGATGAGAAGAGGTAATTAGCACCATCTTGTGTCTTGGAACAGCTACTGGCAGTGTTGAAAATGGCCTTTGACTTTAGTACTGCTGTCATGATGAATATCTAACTTTTGCTACATTTGCTCCAGTTAAAAGAAGAAAATGATAAGATCACTCAGAAAAACAACAAAACATCAGGCTAAATTTACACAAGTAGGCTTGGTACTCCTGGTAGCTTATGCTTGGTACTTTCTACTCACACTTACTTAGTAATTTTGTCTTGTTTCTAGTCTAAATATATAAAAATTCTTAAATCAAGATGCATTTACTAGATAAGTAAAATGACACAATATATTTTTTCTTATTTTCTGGGGAAAAAAATCTAAATGAAGTGAGTTTTTGCTTAAAACATGCAAAATTATCTTGTTTCTGATTGGGACATAAACAAGATTTCAATCAGATCATCAATCATTTTTTTCTCACCCCATTGGCAGATAATTGTGCTTGTTTTAAGCAAAAACTCCTTAATTTTGTTAATTTTAACAACATTGTTCATCTTAATTTTTTATTTTCAAGAAAACAAGAAAAAAATATCTTATGTAGTAAAAGCATCTTGATTTAAAGGGGTGGTAAAACACATTCTTTCGAAGGCTTGATTGTGTTTGTGGGGTGCACTGTAACATGTGTTCATGCTTCGTTTTTAAGAAATTGCATTATTTTTCATATGTTTTACCTTTCTTCTACACTGCTCTGTCCCTCCTTGTAAAAACGGTCTGATGGTTTCCGGGTTGTATGAAGCCGGTCCCTCAAAAATACGCAATGGGCTCAGATTGGTTAGCTGGCAGTGTGTTGTGATTCGCTAACCGCCTAGTGCATGTTTGTCGGAAACGTCACACCCCTTACTTTTACCGGTAAACTGTGCTTTGGGTAGTATTAGAAACAATGGCGTCAATAAAACCATACCAATTTGAGCCCGAATCAGACCCAGAACATTTTAGTGAAGATGATCGAGCAGAACCTGTTCAATCCTCAAGAGTAAAGACTGCGGATCTATAGTGATCGCTACTGAACGGCACTGTTACTTTTGTATTTTTAGAACGATTTGCCAAATATCTGTCGCAAGAACGAACACTAAACATTGATTTGGATACTAGTAAAGCCAAACACAGAAGCATGTTTAGCATGCCTGTAGATAAACAATACATAAAAGCTCTAATCAAAGAATAATTTACACTAATGCCAAGTTCGCTGTTGAGATTTTGAAAAGTTTGTAGCGTGAGGTGTTTGTCAGATAACGTTAAGTATGAATGAGCATTTAACAAACTGGTTTGCAGAGCCAAATGAGCGTTGTCATCTGTTTACTTCCTTGCTACAACGTACAATTAACAACACGAACTATTACAGGAAAACACATCGACGAAAAATAAATCATACTTACAGGTTGTGGCCCGTAAACAGCTTCTGTTTTTAAATCCATCTTTCAGGACAAGCCGTTTTAAGAATCCTTCATTGAACTCGCGAAGATTGTGGAAGCTTTCCTCCGTGAAATGTGCAGCGGGAGCCGCGCGCGCCCGTCTCACACTGGCAGTGTTTGTCTCATGCAGCTGAACCGCGGCTTGTGTATGGCAAATACAGACAAATATTGTCCATTATGTCACATTTTCCGGTCTTCTCTTCCGACCCCTGTCTGTCTCGTGCTTTGATTTATTATGGGCAGCATATATCTGCTGCAAATGCGAGCTGTTCCCCTCTGTCTCATACACACATGCATATAACATGTTGTATGTTAAATGCACTGCAAAGCACCCCTGTCCCTAGGAAGGCTGAACAAAGTGGACCTGCAATCCGGATGAAAATTACAGCGTTTCGTCGGCATTGCAGCAACAACACTCCAGCCTACTAACAACAACAACTATTCCCCGCGGCGATACAAAATGGCCTCGCCCCCCCCTTATTTCATATTCTCGGAGGAGGGGTTTATGTAAATATTGGGGATGGTGATGTCAGCAACCCTGGAGGAATGTGTAGTAGTCCCTACTGGCCGTTTGCTGTAGTCCTTAGAAATTGATTTCTTTAAAAGCAAATATCTCCATTTGCTTTAAACTTTGAACGTTGTAACTTTGCAGATGTTGTTTATGCTCAAACAGCAACATTACACACTAGCTAAAGTTAGAAATCCTGGTTTACCACCCCTTTAAGAATTGTTAGATATTTAGACTAGAAACAAGACAATTACTAAGTGAGAAGAGCATTTTTTGCAGTGCATTACTTGGTGATTGGCTTGACTTGATAGCAGATGAATAATACATAAATTACTCATGTTAAATTATTGCAGTGTTTTATTGCTTTTTTTATTTTTATTTTTATTGCAGTGTTTTTATAGGCCAGTTCTTTTCTATGGTGTAATAGACTAGTTATCTTAGCAGAACCTTTAAGATAATTAAATAATTTAATACATATAATGCATGGGCGTCGGAACCATTGTATGGTTTTTACGATCAATGATATTGGACCCACTCACTTTTATCGTCTCTAACATTCAGCACATGTCTGTTTACCTACCCCTAATCGATAAACACTTATTATTAAACACGTTAGACGCTTTATTTCCACTTTTCTAATATTTTCGTAATTTTTATTGAAAATAAATGCCTTTCCGATCTGATATGTGATGGGAAAAGGGAGAAGATTGAGCTCGGTGAAAGGCGGACTCGAACCGTGGGTCGATTTGTGTCAAAACTAGATGCCGTGCGTCTGACCCCTACACTACTGCCGCTCTCAATGATATAGCGATTTCCGTAATTTTGTCTTTCCGAACTATACGTTTAGCAAGCAAAGCAGTATATTTGTACTTATTGGCATCTACTCCAGTAAAAAAATTCTGAGGACCCACCCACATTTTTTTTGCTCCCGACACCCATGATATAATGTATATATTTCATATAAATATAAAAAACGACTTCATATAATAATTAATTTCTTAAAAATATTACGTATTTATAAAAATCCTTATAGCTCTAATTGGCTTTGTGAGATCAATTAACACACTAACCTAGTAAAAATGTAACAGAACTAGTAATAATTTCTTACCTGGCCAATTCCCACTGCTAACGAGGAAGGAAATCTGAGAGGGAAAACACAGAATAACAGTGCGCAAATTAATAAACATCCTAATGAAATGCATATAGAGCGCTCATTTACTCAAAAAGAATAATATATCTGATGTCCACACTGTCTATGCAACTCATTTTCTGTTTAAAAGGTTTATTTTTCTCCATTAGGTCACCTGATGGGGTTTTGGTTTCCTTGCCACTGTTGCCTCTGGCTTGGCGTGCTCAGTTGGGGACACTAATTTTTCAACTAAACATCGAAATAAATCTAATTAATAAACTAAATTAACCATATAAACTAAATTACTGATCAAATTATTGATCTAAAGCCCACACTGCCACTGTATGGAAATTGAAATGAACTGATGACATCAAATGGCTATACAGCTTAATAAAATTATGTTGCATTATTTTCCTGTTTAACACTGTAAAGCTGCTTTGAAACAATCTACATTGTTAAAAGCGCTATATAAATAAAGTTGACTTGACTTAAAAGAATAAAAAAAATAAAGATTAGATTAGATTACATTAGAGTAAGACAGTAATTTATTCACGTGTTTGCATGTGCTAACAACAGCTATGACCAAGCAATATAATATCATAGCAAAGGTGAGTATGAGTAAAATATCCATCATTATACTTTCTCGGACAGCATTAAAAAGCAGCCAGCTACCGACTATGAATGTGCTGAAAGAAAACATTAATAATATGATATCAATGGGATTCATTAGCCTACCTGTAATTAGTAAGAACACTCTTGTTAACGACAACAATGAAAAAAGAAGTGAGCCCGTAGCAAACTGCAGTAGATAACTTTAAAAATAACGTAGATGTACTGTTGTCTTCTCCAAGCGAAACATTATCTTTCGCGTTATTCTGATTATATCTCGCAGAGAGAAGTTTTCGTTTGTCCGCCATATCTACCTAATGCTGTTTGTCGTCGAATAGGTCCAACTACTTTTCTGCACAATAAAATGTTCACTGAAAGTTTTAAAGGGACAGTTGTCCACGGACCATGTCAACGCGGAAGCAGGGGCGTTGCTAGCGTGTCGGGTCCTTGGTACTGTTAACTAGTGGTGGGAAGTTCGGATCATTTTACTGACTCGGATCTTTGAATCTCGTTCAGCAAAATGAACGAATCTTTATTCAAGTCATTTCTTTCATTTCAGCAGAATCTAATTAAAATGTTACATTTTTCAACACATTTAGTAGCCCACTTTTGGAATAAAAAAAATGAACTATAAGCTAATGCAGCCATGGCCAAACTTTGAGAAATAAATGATTAATTAATTGCTTAGCTTGATTCAGGCTATGTATGCAGTCTGTTAGTTCACCTCACCTCCCGATCCAAATCGTTCTTCTTCTTTTTTTTCAAATCGTTTACCTCTCGTGTCTGTCTTCAGGTTCGAGCCGTTAGTTCCGTCATCATGTCTGGTGCTCTGATCTGGCCGTGACAGCCGTGTAATATATGCGTCCGGAAACAGATTTGATTAGTTCATCTCTCGTGTCTTCGGGTTTGAGTCATTCGTTCATCAAGTCCCAGCCCCATAGGCAAGGCTATGCAGTCACTGGAAACAGAAACGATTAGTTCATCTCTCGAGTCTCGGGTTTGAGTCAGTCGTTCATCAAGTCCCAGCTCCATAGGCAAAGCTGCAGACAGTCACCGGAAACAGAAAAGATTAGTTCATCTCGAGTCTTTGAGTCATTCGTTCAAGTCCCCATAGGTTGAATGCAGAAACAAAAATGATCAGTTCATCTCTCGAGTCAGTCTTTGGGTCCTAGTCTCGTTCTTTTGTCACGTGGCCCCTTCCCGGGTTCAGTGTCTCGCAACATATACAATATTACAGTCGTATTATTGACTGTATATTATTTTTTGTTTAGGAATTATCATAACAATTATCAAAAGATATCTGCAACAAACATCTGAAAAATAACAAAGTGACATCTTGTTCCTGTCAGTCTATTTTTATTGTTAAATGTTTCTTGTGCCCCTGTGGTGTTTTTTAAATTATTATTTAAATTATAAAAATAAAAAAACTATATATATATATATATATGATGATATGGCTTTGCTATTTACTGAAGATTAGAACCCACTGTAAACCAGTCTCAATCTTTGCTTTATCAAAGTGATTTCCCCATCATACGGATAAAGTTTAAAGGTCCCGTTCTTCGTGTTTTTTTGAAACTTTGATTGTGTTTACAGTGTGCAATATAACGTGTTCATGTTTCGCGTGTAAAAAAAACACAGTATTTTTAACACAATTTACTGATCTGTGTACCGCTGTTCTCACTGTCCTGAAAACGGCTGATGACTTCCTTTATTCTATGAAGTCCCTCCTTCAGAAATACGTAACGAGTTCTGATTGTGCCAGCGGTTCCTGTGTTGTGATTTGACAGCAGCTTAGTGAACGTAGCCCGGTCCTGTGTTGTGATTCGACAGCAGCTTAGCGCACGGAAAGGTCACGCCTCTTAACGGGAGATATATGCGCTCAATGATCTCTACAGCGTCCCTGGGAAAGCCAAACAAAGGTGATTTGACTCCGGGATGAAAATAACAGCGTCTCGACGACATGGCGACAAACACACTCAAACGCAACACTTCCTTTTCTCCACGCGACACGTCCTCTTCTCCACGTGGGACAGCAACAAGACCACGCCCCCTTTTCCGCGTAGTCTTGTGGGGGGAGGTTAGTCTGTTCTACTGTTCTACTGACGTCATTAATGAAGGAAGTACCAGGATGTAGTCCAAGCCGGCCGTTCGCTGTAGGCTTTGAAAGGGAACTTCTGTTAAATAAAATAACTCACTTGGCATTGAACTTTGAGCTTTATAATTTTACAGGTATTATTTATGCTTATTATTAATAATACATATTTATTATTTATGTATTATTAACAGCAACATTACACACTAACTAAAGTTTGAACAATGGGATCACGAAGAACGGGACCTTTAAAGCATTAACCAACTCTTTAATAATATAATTCTGTTATAGAAAAGAACCATCATGACAGATATTCACAAATATATAAAGTGTAAGAAATAAAAAAGGTACAATTTGAGGCCAGAAACGCATCACACATCAAAAAAAGTTATATGTGAATTATTAACTAATTTCTGCATGCAATACGGCTGTCATGTCACGTGACAAAAGAACGAGACTAGACCCGAAGACTGACACGAGAGATGAACTAATCATTTCTGTTTCTGCATTCAGCCTATGGGGACTTGAACGAACGACTCAAAAGACTCGAGATGAACTAATCTTTTCTGTTTCCACCGGTACAGACTGCATATCCGTGCCCTAATATGGGGCTGGGACTTGATGAATGAACGACTCGAGAGATGAACTAATCATTTCTCATTTCTGATTCCTGTAGTAGCCTATGAGATGTTGCGCAATGCGCATGCGCGGGTCAATAAAAAATGAACGAATCGCTCTCTGAGACGACTCGTCGTTCCCGAGTCATATTAAGGATTCATTCAAAATGAACAAATCGTTCATGAACGACACATCACTCATGGACAGGCCGAACTCTGTAAATCAATGTTTTAAAGGGATCCCATGGTGTCAAGACTTGGCTTAAATGGCTTAAAATAACATAAATGATGTCTCTTACTGAAATATGTATGAAATGACGTAGAATGGTTGCACTCGGCAATCAACTGGCTCTACCCATAGCTATTTTTACCACAACACAACTCGAAAAATGTTTCAGAGTTAAACAAAACCAATCAATTGCTTTGTAATTGCATTTAAAACACACGTGCACACAAACAAAGTTGTAATAGGAATTAAAAGAAATAAAAAAATAAAGAACAAAATAAAAAATAATAATAAAAAAAAAACAGGGTTAAATTGAAACACATAATTAAAGTGCAAGCAGTTCGGACAAAGCACAGAGCTCATTCAGTAAATGCATAAGATAAGGTGCAATCAGTCGGACGTACAGTAGCACAGTGCTCATTCAGAAAATGCACAGCTGAACAGATGTGTTTTGAGTCTGGACAGATGTGCACAGATGTGTTTTGAGTCTGGACAGATGTGCACAGATGTGTTTTGAGTCTGGATTTGAAAGTGGCTACTGTTGGAGCACATCTGATCTGTTCAGGAAGCTGGTTCCAGCTGCGGCTGGCATAATAGCTAAAAGCAGACTCTCTTTGCTTTGAGTGAACCCTTGGTATTTCTAATTGACTTGATCCTGATGATCTGAGTGATCTGTTGGGTTTGTACTTAATCAGCATATCTGCAATGTATTGAGGTCCTAGGTCATTGAGTGATTTATATACAAGTAATAGTACTTTAAAATCGATCCTAAATGTAACTGGAAGCCAGTGTAAAGACCTGAGATCTGGTGTGATATGGTCATATTTTCTGGTTCTGCTCAGGATCCTGGCAGCAGCATGTATGAGCTGCAGCTGTCTAATGGTCTTTTTGGGAAGGCCAGTGAGAAGACCATTACAATAGTCCGAGTCAGGGGGAAACCCCAGAAAATGATATTGAAAAGGCAGGCAACACTAATTTTCGTTTAAGTTTTTCAACTAATATTTATATTTTCATATGTTTTAGGTTTATTTCGATTAGCATAAATGTTTTAATAATTGTTATTTCTTAATTAGCCTAACTATAATAATCATGTCCGAGGCAAAACATCCACAGAACTGCATTACAGTAAATTTTCACGATTTATAGCCTAAGTCTATTAATATTTACAAAAATTCACAAATTATTTAATTCCGTCTGTGACAATCTCAGGGCTGGGAGTCTGACGCTCATCGAGGCCAATAAACCTACAATATTGTTGAAAACATAATTTACATTACTTTTAAGAATAATGCTGGAAAAGTGATAATAACGTGCCTCTTTTGCCAACTTTCATTTATCAGTTTTATCTTGATAATAGGCTATGACAGTATGCTGTAGCAGTAATGTTTTATGAATAGTTTTTAAAAAAGACAGAATTTTGTGAGCACTAGGCGAACTGAATGTGAATAGCCTACTCCTCTCCTCATCCCCCACAGTACCAGGCCTGGTCTACAGTGTGGTATTTTTGTTCATTATGTTAATAAAAGTTCTATGTTTAATATAGGCCTACGAGAGTTTTTGTTTTGCTGTTTTCCATTGAAGCAATTGATGCAGAATCGCTAATTGCATGGGCGTCGGAAGAACAAAAAAAAGTGGGTGGGTCCTCAGAATTTCTTTACCGAAGTAGATGCCCATTACATTAAGTACAAATATACCGCTTTGCTTGCTAAGCGTATAGTTCGAAAAGACAAAATTACGGAAATCGCCATGTCATTGACAACGGCAGTAGTGTAGGGGTCAGACGCACGGCGTCTAGTTTTGACACAAATCGACCCGCGGTTCGAGTCCGCCTTTCGCCGAGCTCAATCTTCTCCCTTTTCCCATCACATATCAGATCGGAAAGGCATTCATTTTCAATAAAAATGAAGAAAATATTAAGCGTCTAACATGTGTTTAATAATAAGTGTTTATCGATTAGGGGTAGATAAACAGACATGTGCTGAATGTTAGAGATGATAAAAGTCAGTGGGTCCAATATCATTGATCGTAAAAAGTGAGTGGGTCTTGTCCCACCCACAAACAATGGTTCCGACGCCCATGGCTAATTGCCATTAAAATTTGAAAGTAAAATGTTCACGGCCAATTCATTTAAAAGCGAAGGAAAGACAGCAAAAGTGAGGATAGCAAATAAAGTGTGACATATAATAATGTTCATTATGTTAATGAAATTTCTAGGGAAATGTTTAATTTAAGAGATGTCAAATAGGAATAACAGTTTCATTAGCCTTATTATATTTCAAATTTGTTTTTGTTTTGTTTTTTGTTTTGGTCTATAGGCTACATATGGTGAAAACAAATGTAACACACACACTTCTAATAACACTGAAAATATGAAAAAAGCTGCGGGGCAAAGGATCGCGATCGCCTTTTGACGCGTCCATGGTGATTGTTGTCCCTGTGCGCTACCTAGTGGATAGCCTATTTTGTAATTATTATAAATTACTGCATATCCTACTATATAGCCTACTGCAAGGAAAGCGTCTGCTAAATTATTGAATTTAAATGTATTAAATGTAAACAAAACATTAAAATAAGAAAAAAAATGAGTGCAGTAGCCACTGATCTATAATAGAGAATAGCCTATCATTATCTAGGCCTATAGCCTATAGATCGGTGGGAGTAGCCCGTCATGTGCTTTGGCTACAGATGTAGATGCATTACATTTTACATTTAAAAACACAATGCCTTAAGCTGTTTAAGATATGAGCTTGATAAAATTGCACATTTTGGAAGAAAATTTCAGATTGCACTTGAGGCTTTATCTGAAGTCTTCAAATATAAATTAAAAAACACATGAATACAAACGAGAGTGTACTTAGCCTATAAATGTTAACAACATTCTCAGATTCTCAGATTTGATTCACCAATCGGCTGAAAGGGGCGTGTAATGACCGCCCACATGTGGAAAACGAGATTTGAAGTCGTGTTTCTGTTTTCTATCCGTGACCCGAAAAAACGAAAATCCAGCAAAAATCTCGTTTGCCGTTTTTTTTTTACAAACGAAAAAACGGGAAAAAGACAGTTTTCTCATTTCTGCGTATTTCATTTCAAATTGGAAAACAAACTATCAAAACGTACACGGACCTAACTGAATAACTCCAGGATGTTGGTTTATTTCGAGTCAGAGGGACAGTCAGACACGTCAAAAAGTGATTAACTTTATACATTTGTGGTTTAGTGCTTACTAGAAATGCGAACCGTTTAGAACGATTCAGTCCGATTTGGTGAACTGGTTTGACCGGTTCACTAAAAAGAACCGGTTCAAAAGAACAATTCGTTCGCGAACCGGACATCACTACATCCTGGCCTGGGACCACAGGGTGAGCGCCCTCAGAACACGCGCATACTTTTAAGCTACATAATAGGCACTAGTATCTAAAAAAATAAGTACTAGATATTAGTACTTTTTAAAGGTCCTGTTCTTCGTGATCCCACTGTTCAAACTTTAGTTAGTGTGTAATGTTGCTGTTAGAGCATAAATAATACCTGTAAAATTATAAAGCTCAAAGTTCAGTGCCAAGCGAGATATTTTATTTAACAGACGTTCCCTTTCAAAGCCTACAGCGAACGGCCGGCTTGGACTACATCCTGGTACTTCCTTCATAAATGACGTCAGTAGAACAGTAGAACAGACTAACCTCCGCCCACAAGAATACGCGAAAAAAGGGGCGTGGTCTTGTTGTTCTCCCACGTGGAGAAGAGGAAATGTTGCGTTTGAGTATGTTTGTCGCCATGTCGTCGAGACGCTGTTATTTTCATCCCGGAGTCAAATCACCTTTGTTTGGCTTTCCCAGGGACGCTGTAGAGATCATTGAGCGCATACATCTCCCCGTTAAGAGGCGTGACCTTTCCGTGCAAGTTACGTGCGCTAAGCTGCTATCGAATCACAACACAGGAACCAGGCAACGTGCGCTAAGCTGCGTCAAATCACAACACAGGAACCGCTGGCACAATCAGAACTCGTTACGTATTTCTGAAGGAGGGACTTCATAGAACAAGGAACTCATCAGCCTGTTTTTAGGACAGTGAAAACAGCGGTATACAGATCAGTCAATTGTGTCAAAAATACTGTGTTTTTTTACACGCGAAACATGAACACATGTTATATTGCACACTGTAAACACAATCAAAGCTTCAAAAAAACACGAAGAACGGGGCCTTTAAGGATTAAATGTTAAACCGGCTTGCCATATTATGAGCGCGTTCTGAGTCTGCGCATTGCGCAACACTAGCAGCAGCAGGCTGCTGTCTGTCAGTCCTACAGCATTTCCTGCTGACACACAACAACACACATGCATTGATTTAGATAAGAGCCATCTTATACGTGGCGTTTAGAGCTATAAAAAACATGTTTGACAGCCGCCGATGCATGTGGGCTAATGGTTAGCAGCGGTGCAGGAGGAGTCATGCTCAGGTCAAAGTAGAAACATTGTCTCGTTTCTTCATTTATTTCTCCTCAGAGATGTTGCATATGTTTAGAATCGGGTGGAGAGGCGTGAAATTGAGCAGGAAAGTCACAAATGCAGCTGCTTTTGCGCAGACGCAGCGCCGCTACACCACAGTGAGTTCATACTCAATATTATTATTATTATTCATAATTTAACCCTCATTAATACTCACGAACCAACTAACACGACAAAACGAGTGGTGTTATGTGTTAAAAAGCTTTGTTGTTGTTTTGTTATGAGTTTCTGGCCAATGTTGGGCTATGTTTTAAAACGTAGTGAGCTGCCTATCTAGACAGCAGTTTGGGCCAAAAATAGTGCACATATTATAGTGTATATGGTCACGCTTCAGTTTAGGGTCCAATTCTCACTATTAACTATGACTTTTGGTTCAAATAACTCCTAATTACGGCTTATTAATAGTTTGTAAGGTAGTTTAGGTATTGGTAGCTAATATAAGTACTAATAAACAGCCAATATGCATGCTAATAAGCAAATAGTTAATAGTGAGAATTGGACCCTAAACTAAAGTGTTTCACTATATGTATATATATATATATATAGTTATTTTGACAGTCATTAATATTTAGCAAGTGAATGCAACTTTTGCAGTTGATCTACATGAACTTTCACCTGGATTTCTTTACTGTGGGATGTTTTTCCCTAAATAGCACAGCAAATGTGAGTGAATGTGCTCAAGGTTTCACTTTCCTTTTGCAGGAAATGAGAAAACAGTCTAAGCTTGGTATGATGAAACACCTGGTCATTAGGGGACGGTGTGGCATTTGAGCCTCAATTTGATCTGTAACTTGAAGGTTGTCAAAACTATCACCATTGTGACCTTGATCAAGACCTTGATTCCTCCAGGGAAACCGAGTGTTATGTGTACAGTTGGTCCTGTTTATCACTGTAAAGCTGCTTTGAAATCTGTATTGTATAAAGCCCTATATAAATAAAGGCGACTTGATGAAAAGTGAGTACTAACAAACTTGTGATTATTTTTGTTTCGAGGATGTCTGTGAGCCGGACCGCAGCTTGTTTGGGCTTCTGTTTGACATTGATGGAGTGCTGGTACGTGGGCGGACGCCCATCCCTGCAGCTAAACAGTGTTTTAGGAACCTGGTGGACGGCGATGGAAAATACAAGGTTCCTGTGGTGTTTGTGACCAACGCAGGGAACGCTCTCCGGCAAACCAAAGCCGAGCAGCTGTCTCACCTTCTGGAGGTTGAGGTGAGACACCCGACGACAGGTGTAGCCACAAATACTTACACCTTCCAGGCTGCCCCGTCTGCACTGTCGGTAGTTTAAACACAGCATTTGATTTGTTTACAGTGTCCGAGAGTAAGACGGGGCGGTTTGATTTCTCCAAACAGGTGTCACCAGACCAGGTGGTGCTGTCCCACAGTCCTCTGAGGGTTTTCAGTCAGTTTCATGACATGTGCGTGCTGGTGTCCGGACAGGGACCCGTGGTGGAAGTTGCTCACAAGTATCCTTTACCGTGACATAAATGACTATAATTATAAAATAATATATGTATGTTTATACACTCACCTAAAGGATTATTAGGAACACCATACTAATACTGTGTTTGACCCCCTTTCGCCTTCAGAACTGCCTTAATTCTACGTGGCATTGATTCAACAAGGTGCTGAAAGCATTCTTTAGAAATGTTGGCCCATATTGATAGGATAGCATCTTGCAGTTGATGGAGATTTGTGGGATGCACATCCAGGACACGAAGCTCCTGTTCCACCACATCCCAAAGATGCTCTATTGGGTTGAGATCTGGTGACTGTGGGGGCCATTTTAGTACAGTGAACTCATTGTCATGTTCAAGAAACCAATTTGAAATGATTCGAGCTTTGTGACATTATCCTGCTGGAAGTAGCCATCAGAGGATGGGTACATGGTGGTCATAAAGGGATGGGCATGGTCAGAAACAATGCTCAGGTAGGCCGTGGCATTTAAACGATGCCCAATTGGCACTAAGGGGCCTAAAGTGTGCCAAGAAAACATCCCCCACACCATTACACCACCACCACCAGCCTGCACAGTGGTAACAAGGCATGATGGATCCATGTTCTCATTCTGTTTACGCCAAATTCTCTCTACCATCTGAATGTCTCAACAGAAATCCAGACTCATCAGACCAGGCAACATTTTTCCAGTCTTCAACTGTCCAATTTTGGTGAGCTTGTGCAAATTGTAGCCTCTTTTTCCTATTTGTAGTGGAGATGAGTGGTACCCGGTGGGGTCTTCTGCTTTTGTAGCCCATCCGCCTCAAGGTTGTGTGTGTTGTGGCTTCACAAATGCTTTGCTGCATACCTCGGTTGTAACGAGTGGTTATTTCAGTCAAAGTTGCTCTTCTATCAGCTTGAATCAGTCGGCCCATTCTCCTCTGACCTCTAGCATCAACAAGGCATTTTCGCCCACAGGACTGCCGCATACTGGATGTTTTTCCCTTTTCACACCATTCTTTGTAAACTCTAGAAATGGTTGTGCGTGAAAATCCCAGTAACTGAGCAGATTGTGAAATACTCAGACCGGCCCGTCTGGCACCAACAACCATGCCACGCTCAAAATTGCTTAAATCACCTTTCTTTCCCATTCTGACATTCAGTTTGGAGTTCAGGAGATTGTCTTGACCAGGACCACACCCCTAAATGCATTGAAGCAACTGCCATGTGATTGGTTGATTAGATAATTGCATTAATGAGAAATTGAACAGGTGTTCCTAATAGTCCTTTAGGTGAGTGTATGTACACCGATCGGGCATGACATTATGACAGGTGAAGTGAATAACACTGTTGATCTCCATCACGGCAACTGTCAGTGGGTGGGATATATTAGGCAGCAAGTGAACATTTTGTCCTCAAAGTTAATGTGTTAGAAGCAGGAAAAATGGGCAAGCGAAAGGATTTAAGCGAGGGCCAAATTGTGATGGCTAGACGACTGGGTCAGCGCATCTCCAAAACTGCAGCTCTTGTGGGGTGTTCCCGGTCTGCAGTGGTCAGTCTCTATCAAAAGTGCTCCAAGGAAGGAACAGTGGAGAACCGGCGACAGGGTCATGGGCGGCCAAGGCTCATTGATGCACGTGTGGAGTGAAGGCTGGCCTGTGTGGTCTGATCAAACAGACGAGCTACTGGAGCTCAAACTGCTCAAGAAGTTAATGCTGGTTCTGATAGAAAGGTGTCAGAATACACAGTGCATCTCCGTTTGTTGCATATGGGGTGGCATAGCCGCAGACCAGTCAGGGTGCCCATGCTGACCCCTGTCCACCGCCGAAAGTGGTGGGCACACGAGCATCAGAACTGGACCACGGAGCAATGGAAGAAGGTGGTCTGGTCTGATGAATCAACGTCGGACTGCTTTGATCGTTGGTTGGCCTATGCTGGCCACACACTTGAAGATTTTAAGCCTGATTTTGGGCTGATATAGACATGTATTTATTTTCTTTACTTACAGAATGCACATGCTAGTTGACAGTCCTGGCTTTTGGTGTGTTCAAGTGTAGCTTTTTGGCCGAGACGCAGCCAACGAGAAGCGACAAAGTCAGCTTTTAGTTCTTTGACGTCAGCTTGGTGTGTCCCGGGCTTTACACCTCCGGTGTGCATTATTTTCCTATAATTCAACAGACCGTAGTCAACTATTCAGCTCATACTACGGTTACCACACCTCAAAACATTGTCCAGATGTCAGGGCTTTTGTCCTTAAAACACTCTTGTGTGTAGGACTTGCGCACCTCATCCCACACCCCCGTTGCTAATTCCAAAACGTCATTTTAGAGATAGTAACGGAGGCTAGAGCCACTGATAGCAGAATAATGACGTTATTAATGCAGTTATTAGAGAGAGAGAGATTGAGCGTATATGAATTATCTGAGTCTGTGCGTCTCTCAATCTTTGGCAGAAGCGTCACTACTAATAGCGAAACTGTAAGTTTATCAGCTTCAAGAACAGCAGCGTTATTACCTCACTAGTGAGAAATGTCATGTAGCTTTTAATTTGCTAAGCTATTTTACTGATAAAATCCTCAGAGCAGCGCTGACAACACGTTTCTGTGAGGGTGTGTGTCCGCATTGTATATGTGTGTTTGAACGTGAGAAAGAGAGTGCTTTCTGTACATAATAAAACGTAATTTTGTGGCAAAAAAATTGAAATAATTTGTAATTTAGAAAGCATTCTACCGCCCCGTAGTATAAATAAATGTGTGTGTGTGTGGCTATATCATAATATGTCCTTGACAAAATTAACTCTAGTGTTGGTTTCAAGAACGTTGTGACCATTGACATGCTAAGGGAGGCGTATCCTCTTCTGGACGTGGTGGATCACCATCGCAGACCCAAGGACTTGGTGAGAAGAAACAATAATATCGGAATATGTAAAAAATCAGGAGAATTTAGCATTTGTTATTATTACTAGCTGTGTTTGTAAGGGAAGTGTCAATCTTAAGGGTTGCGCATTGACTGTATAATGTCCTTAATATATTTCTTAGATTCCCCCATCTAAAACTTTGCCACCAATAGACGGTAAGTTTCATTCCACCCGTTTCACTTTCCGCTCTGGAAGATCTGTGTCCGCTCACGTCTGTTTTTACTGTCACTTTAAAGCTGTCATCCTGTTCGGGGAGCCTATCAGGTGGGAGACAAACCTACAGCTGATTGTTGATGTGCTCTTGGCCAATGGGAGGCCAGGAAACATGGTGACATCACTGCATTACCCACACATCCCTGTGCTGGCCTGCAACATGGATCTGCTGTGGATGGCCGAAGCCAAAAACCCTCGGTTAGTGTCAGGAAGATTTTATTCAGCAAGGTTGCATTCAATTGATCAAAAGTGACAGTAAATACAATTATAATGTTACAAAATATTTCCATTTCAAATAAATGCTGTTCATTGAACTTTGTAATCATCAAAGAATCCTTCGGGAAAAATGTTTGAGCATTAATTAAAGCTGCAAGCAGCGATGACGGGCCCAAGCCGGTGGCTCCGCCACGCCGGTGGCATCAATGTAACTGTGCATGGCACGCAATAGGCATTTAAATAGAAGAGTATTTTAAAATTACTCGAATATGCCAAATTTACCGCAGCAGCTGGTGCCACTATGACCATAAGCCACACCCATGATGTAATTTAAATATAGATGAATTTTAATGTCATAGGATATAATCGGTCACTTTTAAATATGTGCAAAGTTATCTTTTGCGGCTCAATTTTGTAAGTCCAGAAGGCGAGTATTTAATTCAAGGTGTTTGTATAGTTTTTTGTTATTTAAATTTTTTAGTGTGACTAAGTAAGTAACTAAGTGATAGTTATTTGTGAGAGCCTATGATATGAAAGGGTTGAATTATCACCATCAAGAGAGAAAGTGACACACACACACATAGTGGGAGAGAGAGAGAGAGAGAGAGAAAGAGAGGGGGGGGGGAGGACAGACAGAGAGAGGCACAATGAAATGCAGAAGAAATATTTATATAGAAATAAATATATTGATCTAAAAAATAGTACATTCATTTTAAATTCATCCAGGTTAAATTACCGAACATACAATCTTAATTTCATTTAAATCGAACTATGATTTTAAAAAATATGAGACAATTTCTGTTTTCTGTTTTCCCTTTTTTGTTCTTATTTAATCCCTCGCCATAGCAGCACCGTTTGAGATATCCTATAATCGTTATCAATATAGCATCTTCAGTGTCTTTGTTTCATGTTGACCGAGTTTGCTGTCGATTCCATGCATCTCCTACGAGGGGTTTATAAAAACTCAGAGCCTTTTTATTCAAAATGTTAACATTAAAAGCAAATTATCTCACTTCCTGTTGGTCGGAGCTAATGACTGTAAATTAGAAAGTTGTCCGGCTCGAAGAGTACAATATATATAGCGAGTTTGGTGACTGTAGATAAAACGACCCCCCTCCCACTTTTGTCGAAAGATGGCGCTACTGAGCCCCTCCACTACGCCCGTTTTTAAGTCTTTGCCCACATCTTCTGGACGGCATCTTGGATGTGTCTGTCGAGTTTCGTGCAATTTCAAGCATGCTAACAGTGTCAAAAAACCCCCAAAAGATTATTAAAATTTGACATGTTGCCATGGCAACAGTATTTAAAATATCAGGAATCCATTCATATGTCTATATCTGCCATGTTTTGACATTATACTGATGAAGTTTGAAATAAATCGGGTGAAAATAAGACAGTGATTTAAAGCATTTTTGAAAGTGACACACTTCCTAATGCCAGTTGGTGGCACTATAACTTTGAATATTGGCATGTAGATGTCTTCAAGCCAGGACTCTTATCAAACATGTGAAGTTTGGGGCAGATCGGACATTGTATGCCCGAGTTACAACAACTTCCTTTGTCATGGCGAAACATCAAAATTTGTGAGGCCGCCACGGACACGCCCTTCAACGAAAACTCAAGATCTTCGTAATTTAACTTCGCAAAGGCCTTTAGATTAGACTGTGCACATGTGATGTTGATCTGATTAAATCTCTAGAAGGAATTTGTTAAAGTACAACGTCTGGCAATGGCAAAAAACTGCACCAATTTAGGAAAGAAAATTCAAAATATCTCACTTCCTGTTGGTTTTTCAGATTTGACACCCGACGACTTTTTTGTAGGTATTGGGCTGTTGAATGCGTCATACGAATTTTCATACAATGGCGCTTAGTTTAAATTTTGTAGGTGGCGCTATTGAGCCATTTTGCCACGCCTAATTCTAAAACCCATATCAGACGTAAATTTTCACCACTTCTGATGTGTGTGCAAAGTTTCATGAGTTTTCGAGCATGTTTAGGCCCTCAAAAAGGCAATTCACTTGGGATAAGAAGAATGATGGGCTGAGCAATTACAATACGGTCCTCACACCTCAGGCCCTAAATATCTGATTTCCTGTTGTTCGGAGCTAATGACTGTAAATTAGAAAGTTGTCCAGCTCAAAGAGAACAATATATATACCGAGTTTGGTTAGATAAAACTAACCCCCCCACTTTTGTCAAAAGATGGCGCTACTGAGCCCCTGAACCACGCCCGTTTTTAAGTCTTTGCCCATATCTACTGGATAGCATGTCTGTGTGTGTCGAGTTTCATGTAATTTGAAGCATTGTAAGAATCTCAAAAGCATCGAAAAAGAAAATTATAGTTTGATGTGTTGCCATGGCAACAACATTTAGATTATCAAGAAGTGCTTACCAGATTTACATCTGCTATGTTTTGACATCATACTGATGAAGTTTGAAGTAAATTGGTTAAAAATAAGATTATGATTTCAAAGCATTTTGAAAACGACACACTTCCTGCTGCTAGTTGGTGGCACTATAACTTTGACTCACAATAGAAATTGAACAGGTGTTCCTAATAATCCTTTAGGTGAGTGTATATTCACATAGAAAAACGTTCCTTTTTGGCATTACTTTCACCAATCGCTATAATAGCTGTTTAGTAACTGTTTTATGCTAGCGTTGTAGGTAATGCAGCCCACTTTACACCATCTTGCTTGATAAAGTCTTTTTAGTTGAATATCCTGTTGCACTCAGAAATTCATCAGAATGCTGAAGTAAAAAATTGGGTTGCAAATGCCATTTTATGTTGACTTTAAGTTAAGTTAAATACAGAGTTAACAAGGATTGCTGTTGATTTGTTGTTAGATTCGGTCACGGCATGTTCCTCGTGTGCCTGGAGAGCATCTATAAGAAGATAACGGGCTGTGAGCTGAAGTACGAGGCTCTGATCGGGAAGCCCAGCGTTGTGACGTACAACTACGCCGAACTGCTCATTAGGCAACAGGCCGAGACACTGGGCTGGACCCGACCGGTCGAGAGACTTTATGCCATTGGGTGAGTCATATTGATTTGCATTTCATTAATATGCATGAGCATGTTTTAAATGGTCATTATTTAAACATTAGTGGAACTAAAATGTATCCAATAATGTGTTTTTTCTTAAATAGATACATGGAGATATTTATAAGCAAAATTATTTATTTTTTTAGAATACTAAAGATACACAGGGTCTTTAAATATTTCTGCTTCAAACTATATTTAATAATTATGTAAATATTTATAAAAAATAATGTATGTATATGTATATATATATGTATATATGTATATGTATATATTTATATATATATATATATATATGTATGTGTATATATATATATATATATATATATATATATATATATATATATATATATATATATATATATATATATATATATATATATATATATACACCATGAAGTAAACATTGTTTTCCATCCCCAAATCAAGAAATTTGTGATACCATTTAAGATATTTATGACCTTACATTTCATAAAACTGCATTTTCTTAGACTTTTAAAGGATCTGTGGGGACTTTTATTTGCACACATTTGGACCTTGCTTAGTGCACTGGTGCGTAGTCATGTTGGAACAGGAAGGGGTCGTCCCCAAACTGTTCCCACAAAGATAGGAGCATGAAATTGTCCGAAATGTCTTGGTATGCTGAAGCATTAAGAGTTCCTCTCACTGGAACTAAGGGGCCAAGACCAACTCCTGAAAAACAACCCCACACCATAATCCCCCCTCCATCAAACTTTACACTTAGCACAATGCAGTCAGGCAAGTACCGTTCTCCTGGCAACTGCCAAACCCAGACTCCTTCATGGGATTGGCAGACAGAGAAGCGTGATTGGTCCCTCCAGAGAACACGTCTCCACTGCTCTAGAGTCCATTGGCGGCGTGCTTTACCCCACTGCATCCCACGCTTTGCATTGCACTTGGTGATGTAAGGCTTGGATGAGCTACTCGGCCATGGAAACCCATTCCATGAAGCTCTACAAACTGTTCTTGAGCTCATCTGAAGGCCACATGAAGTCTGGAGGTCTGTAGCTGTTGACTCTGCAGAAAGTGACCCCTCTCTGTGATTTTACGTGGCCTAATACTTCATGGCTGAGTTGCTGTTGTTTCCAGTTGCTTCCACTTTGTTATAACACCACTAACAGTTGAGCGTGGAATGTTTAGTAGTGAGGAAATGTCATGAATGGACTGATTGCACAGGTGTCAACCGATCACAGCACCACGCTTGAGTTCTCTGAGCTCCTGAGAGCCACACATTCTCTCACTAATGTTTGTAGAAGCGTCTGCAGGACTAGTGCTTGATTTATACACCTGTGGCCATGGAAGTGATCGGAACACCTCAATTCAGTGATTTGGAGGTGTGTCCCAATAATTTTGGCATTATAGTGTATTACAATATAAACACCATAAAGTAAACATTGTTTTAAATTTAAGACCTCTTAAAATAATCAAGATGTTTGTTTTCTTTGATCAACATTAATGACAGACATCAGCGGGTATATTAGGCTGCTGTCACTTTAAGACCTGACACACTCTTGACTCTTGACACACACATCCTGTTTTCTTGAAGAGGTCAGAACGTTTGATGCACATGTATCTCTCTCATAGTGACAACCCCATGGCTGATATTTATGGTGCAAACCTGTACAACCGCTACCTCAAAGCGATGCATCGCAGCCGTGCCCAGGTGCAGGCGCAGGGCGGCTCGGCCAGCCAGGTGACCGGAGACCTGGCGTGTGAAGCATCCGACGATGCCAAATGTTCCGGACAGGTGATGGTGGGCGGCTCGTTCGAGCACCGTCTGCCTGAAGGCTGCAGCTCCATCCTGGTCTGCACGGGCGTCTACAACCGTGACCAACAGGACTTGCCCTCTGACCCCGAGCAGACGGTCACAGAGCAGCAGATTTTCCACGGTCACCGGGACTTCCGCTTCGACCCCAGCCTGACTCAGCCTTCCTTCATCGTCCATGACGTTCGGGATGCAGTGGAGCTGGTCTTCCAGGTGGAGGGTTGGCCGCTGCAGTAAACTGACATCTAATATGCCTAATATTATACTATATGCCTACACGCGGTGCGTCACAACACAACAGAACCAGTCCGGTTTATACTCAATGAAGCTGCCTACACAGGAGGTGTTAGTGGCGCCTTCTGATTTTTTTATATTTGTCAGTTGCGTTTTTAAATTTTTGTAAATGCTTTAAAGGATTAGTTCACTTTTAAATAAACTTTTGCTGATAATTTCCTCACCCCCATGTCATCCAAGATGTTCATGTCTTTCTTTCTGCAGTCGAAAAGAAATTAAGATTTTTGATGAAAACATTTTCTAGGATTTTTCTCTATATAATGGACTTCAATGGGCTCCAAACGGTTCAAGGGCCAAATGACAGTTTCAGTGCAGCTTCAAAGGGCTTTAGACGATAGAGACTATGAATAAGGGTCTTATCTAGTGAAACGATCAGTTTCTGCGTGAAACCGAGCAGTATTTATGCTATTATTTTACCTCTTATCAGACGAACGTGATCATCTCTGAGCTCCGCCATAACTTCCGCTAAGTGAAGTCAAAATACAAGCGTGGTCATAGATGTATACATAGATGCCTCATTAGCGCCTGTACGGATCAGTAGAATGAGGAATCTACGATCGATATATCTATGACCAGGCTTGTATTTTGACCTCACTTAGCGGAAGTTATTAGCGGAAGGAGCTCAGAGATGATCACGTTCGTCTGATAAGAGGTAAAATAATAGCATAAATACTGCTCGGTTTCACGCAGAAACTGATCGTTTGGCTAGATAAGACCCTTATTCATAGTCTGGTCTAAAGCCCTTTGAAGCTGCACTGAAACTGTCATTTGGACATTGAACCGTTTGGAGCCCATTGAAGTCCATTATATGGAGAAATATCCTGGAAAGTTTTCATCAAAAACCTTCATTTCTTTTCAACTGAAGAAAGAAAGACATGGACATCTTGGATGACATGGGGGTGAGGAAATTATCAGCAAAAGTTTATTTAAAAGTGAAATAATCCTTTAAAGCCACTTGAGCCATTTGATTTTGCCCATCCATTTTATTTGTTAAATAGGTACGCATGTCATTTTTTCGGTGGCTTTCCCTCTTATTTAAATGTTTTGCTTTTGAACAAATATATTGAAGCCCATATTAACATAAATAAGGTAATTGTAAAATTGTAAATTTTCAGTAGTGTAGCAATGTATGAAGCACTGCTCAGTTTATTTTTAACGGAACCCCATTAGCATAATTTTTTTATGTAACTACATGTTTCTACTTTAGAGTAAAAAATGGTAATTGCGACTTTGCAATTGGTATATTTTTGCTCGTAATTGCAAATTGAGACTTTATATGCGACAATAGCCAAGTTTCCATCCACACTTTGCGGTTTTGACAAAGTGAATATGCATAAAAAAAAAAAAAGATTGTTTCCATCCAATTAGTATTTTACCGATAAAAAGTGTGTGCGTAATGACATCATCTCTAAAATAAACTTGCTCGAGTCGTTTCCATACATAATTTTGTATATATCGCAAATTTTATCCTATCTTTGGCATCACAAATATTTGTAAAATGCAGCGAGTAATGAGACGATTGATATCCACCAGTTTAATGCTTTAATGCTTATTTCCGCTAATAATACGTCTATTACTAAATTTTAGTAATAATTTTTTTATTACTAATTATTTTCCGACTCCCCTAGAGTTAAACAGTTGAGTTTTACCGTTTTCCAATCCATTTAGCCGATCTCCGGGTCTGGCGGTAGCACTTTTAGCGTAGCTTAGCATAGATCATTGAATCGGATTAGACCGTTAGCATCTCGCTCAAAAATGACCAAAGAATTTCTATATTTTTCCTATTTAAAACTTGACTCTTCTGTAGTTACATCGTGTACTGAGACCGACGGAAAATGAGAAGTTGTGATTTTCTAGGCCGATATGTCTAGGACCGATACGTTCATTCCTGCGTAATAATCAAGAGCTTTGAGCCGTCCCATGAGTGCAGCGGCGCAATGATATTACACAGCAGCTGAAAATAGTCCCCAGTGCTCTCTGTGCAAGCAGGTTGTCACGTTGGTTATGTTGACGGAAGTTAGCCTATTAATATCGAAACTCTTTGCTCATTTTTGATCGAGATGCTAACGGTCTAATCAGATTCAATGATCTATGCTAAGCTATGCTAAAGTGCTACCGCCAGACCCGGAGATCGGCTGAATGGATTGGAAAACGGTAAAACTCAACTGTTTAACTCTAGGGGAGCTGGAAAATGAGCCTATTCGTTTGTAAAAAACAGACAAAATGACAAAAATAAGGATGAATGATGTTTGAGAGGTAACGTCTTAATAAAATATTTTAATATACAATATTAAATACAATATGAATTTAATGCACATTTGAACTATGGAGAAAATGTGCTTTAATGGGAGCAATTCATTTCCTTTAATTGATCGTTTTGTCATGTGACACCACATTTATTTGCGTTAAAGCCGTTTTTCGCGACAAAGTGTCCACGTAATTTGAAGTATCGACCTAGAATTTATACGCTTAAGTTAAATGGAAAAAGATTGTGTCGACATTTGCAAAAAATTATCGATAATTGGCAATTCCATCAGCTATATTATCGGTACACATTTTGATGCGCTAAAAAAAATTCCTTGGATGGAAACCTGGCTAATGTTACTTCACATCTTATAGCGCAACTTTGTCTTATTTCTTAAACTGTTTTCTTAAGGTGTGGTCACATTTACAGTTCCAAGTGTGACAAAACAAGCAGCTTTCTGTCAGTCAACGCAGAGAATCTGTGTGACAAAATCTGCGTGGGGAAATCTTTTGCCTTCATGCAAAATTCCTAATCATGTATATTGGATTTCGCCCACAAAAAATTCACAGAACAACCGTAAATGTGCCAGACGAGCAGAGCAAAGGGTGGTGTGATTTGAATTCAATGCAGCAATTCAATTCAAGTAAGACTGAAGAAACAGTTTGAAAGAGTCAAGTGCACTATTTGGGAAAGGCGTGTTGAAGGTTGCTGCACCCAATGTTTACAAAGCGAACGTTCGAAGACTAATACAAACGCTTTTTTAACAAAATGATAAATTAAATAATAAATATGTCATTCAATAACATACAATAAAATTTGAACGATCCTCCTTTTCCACACTTTTAAACAATGGGGCGGTACTTCCGCCCACGTTCGGTGTGACCTTTTCAACCGTAATGCCTGGCTCGTTTCAGACCAGCACAAGGCAATCAATTGCGGTTAAAAAGTATATACGTTTGAATTTTTTTTTTAGAAAATGGCCGATGGTTTGGCTAGATAAGACCCTATTCCTCAGCTGGGATTGCGCAGCACCATTTGAAGCACTTCTAAGCCCTTTGAAACTGCATTGATGTGGTGTAATTGTATGAGGTTGTAAATAGTTTGTGTGTTCTCTGATATATCCTTAAAGTACACAATCGCCTCAGTTTGTTTGTTTAAATGTGAACACTTTGGTCTGCTGTAACACACTGTACCTCTTAAGAGCCGTTCACACAGGACGTACACATTTTGCGATGTTTTGGCCGTCATGTCGTACTGTATTTTCAGACGGATTCAATTTTAACAAACGTGTTGTGCATTTTGTTCGAACTGTTTTTGAACAAGGTAACAAGCCGCGTTGTTTATTGTTGGTTTTTAACAATTTAACACACACATCACTCAATATTTTGTCTTTTAAACATGTTTTGTGATACGAAAGAAGAAAGAATGCATTTACTGACTTACTGTTCTTAATGTTTTATGCATTTTATTGTACTGTACACAACCTACTGCAAAATATGTCACAGAAGAGGTAAACCATAATATTATTCTTGTATACGTTGACAGAGTTCATCCATTAAATGCAACGTTCAATTTTCGGAGATGTCTGATTTGTTTTTAGATCATATATATATATATATATATATATATATATATATATATATATATATATATATATATATATAAAGATAAGTCATTCAGCAGTCACATGACTTCTTCTCGTGTTCCCCATCTATTGAGTGAGAATCCAAGTGCAAGAAAACTGTGGGTGAATCTGATTGGTTGTCCTGATGGACTATTCCCCCGTGTCGTACTATGAGTTCCCGGGCCATCAGTTCGAAGGCTTCCTCGATGTTATGATACTGTTTTGCGGAGGTCTCGAGCGCGGCCAGCGCACCGGTCCGCTCCGCCAGCGTGCACGCGTCCTCAAACAGCACCTGCCGCTGCGCCTCCAGGTCACACTTGTTTCCTGCAGGACGGAAAATAGATTATGAATATCCAGTTTATTTGCTGTTAAATGCCTCGAGCAGACATCTTGAGTAGAAGTGTTGAGGGGTAAAACATTACAAGTAACTTGTAATCAGATTACTTTTTTTTAAGTAACTAGTAAAGTAAAAGCTTTACTTTTTAAATCATTTTTTGGGGTTATTAAAAAATATCCCCAGCCCAGATGGGAAAAAGCAACACAAAAGTAATGTAACGCATTACTTTCCATAAAAAGTAACTAAGTAATGCAATACGGAAGTGACTTAAACTGCAATTCATCGACTGGCCGCTAGGGACAGACTCCAGAAGGAGCAGAATCTCATTGAGCTCATGTTAAAACGCCCAACTTTACAGCAGAAGAACACATGTTTACAGTCTGGGGCAAATTGTGGTTTTGGTCTATACGGCTAATTTTGTCCTTCATGACGACTGTGAGGGGGGTGAATTTTTTTATAACTCATTCGTTTACATTATATAAAGCCTTAAAGTTCTGCATAATTAAGGGTGTGGCCACTTTGAGTGACAGGTGGATTGCCGTTTGTCTGCTGTCTGTTAGTCATCGCTTCACCTCAGCTCCGCCCACGTCCCGCCTCTTTGCCCATTTTCTGTTATCCGGGAGTGACACGATGGCGCAGACGACTTCGAGGCTTCAAAACTGCTCTTCAGAAACCTATGGGTGACGTCACGGACTCTACATCCATATTTTATTCATACAGAAGAAAAAGCTACATATGAAAAGCTACTAATTAAATCTTAAAAATGTACAATTAAAATAAATAATAATTAAAAAAAAAAACTAACTAAAAATGTAATTTAAAAAAATGTGTTTACCTGCATTACGTGTGACCATTAAAGTCACCATGAAATCAAAATTGACAATTCGTATTTTTTTTCCTATGGGATATTGCAGTATTTATTATAAATGATTTATCAGTGCACATCATTATTGTTTTTAATTCATGTTCCTTGTAAACTTTAATCAAAATAACTGGTGTAAACCTGTCACTCACATGAGATCCACCAATAGCAAACCACCACCATCCAATCAATTCCCCACAGACAAAATCAAGACCCGCCCTACATTTGTTCTTGTTTGAGAAGCAGTTTCACTCAGATATGCAATATCAATACAATCATATCACAACAGTGAAGAAAAAACTATCGCAACTTAAGTTTCATGCTGACTTTCAGATAACCATGAACATGCAAATGTGTTCAATTAAAATATTTCTTCTAAAACCTCAGGGGTACTCAAGTAAATATGGGGCTTTGGTTGATAGAAAGCGTTTGGGAATTTATTGCTCTGACCTATCAGAACGAAGACGACGTTGGCGGCTCCGTACTGCTCCACTCCTTGTATCCAGTGCGGCAGAGACTCAAAGGTGGGTCGTCGGGTCAGGTCGTACGCGATCATGGCACCGTGGGCGCTTCGGTAGTAACTCTGTGTGATGGTGCGGAAACGCTCCTGTCCCGCCGTGTCCCAGACCTGCATCTGAACTCCAGACGGACACAATCACAAATGAAAAAACACACAAATGACATATCAGTGTCTCCTAGACATGCACACTCTTAAAAAATATATATACTTTTTTTTGCAGTGATGCCATAGAAGAACCATTATTGGTTCAGTGAACAATCTTAATGGCCTAAACTGTACCACATTTCTATTATTGTCTAAAATTAATTTTACATTTCTTTCACAGAACATAGCATGTTGCAACAATCCTTATAAAACAAAAAACATTGTTAGGCATGGTTGTGTTTCCAATTGGTTTTATTATGCAATACATAGGCATTCATTTTATATTTCCAGAATGATGTTTGTGCACTTAATGTAATAAACATCATACAATATAATAGTTAAATAATATAAATCGATATTGTGATAACTTTTGATCAGGCATTACCGCCTGGGTCCTAAAGGAGACTCGATTTCTCATAACACCGGAGATTTCTCGTTCCACTCCACTTTTAGACACGCACTTGCGAACTTCCCTAAGCACTTCCCCTCGGGGGAATCCCCGCCGCCATTTTGAAGTGCGTCTACTTCATATGTACACTTCAAGCAGCTTCATATGTGATGTCACGCATATCGCGTTTAATTTACCCCACCACAAACAACTCTACACTCCAAAATAAAATGGTGCTATAATGCACAAAGTGGTTCTTGGCTCGTAATCATAGGGGAACCACTTTCAGTGCCATATAGCACCATTTTTTTTAGAGTGTATGGTATTTTAATTATTTTCAAAAAACATTTAAAACAACCCAAACAAACCTACATACATATAGAATGTTGCATTAAAGGTGTCATGAACTGGCTTTTTTATACTGTTGTCTGAGGTCAACTTATGACGTTTGCGTAGTTTTTACATTCAAAAACATCATAATGAATAAGTAATAGGCTATTTTCTGCCTTTCTCGTGTTTTTTATCGCGTGCCACACTGAAGACTTGGAAGTAAACGCCCACGGCTAGGATTGGATAAGATTTGCATATGTAATGAGCTTCGGCTCCCTGCGAGTACACTGTGAGGGATTGTTTTGAAGCGTGTGGGAAAACGGCAACCAGAATAATTCATCCCACAGGGCTCGCAAAACATCTTTATCAAACAAACACTTATATCTCATTTATATCTCATCCACCCGCGATTGATTGGAATGTTATTTTTTTATTACTTGGCCCGCCCGATCGGTGTATATAAGCGCAAACCGTACACACACACACACAGACACGGGCGCACGGCAAGTACATTGCAGACTACATGATCAAAACTTCCGCGATTGTATTTTTCAAGTCGAGAGTGAACAACGCACATCAAGAACCACAAATAAAGGATTCTCCAGCCTGTGACCGCGTGCTAATGTACAGTTTTACACGTACACAATCAATAGATCTATATCAAACGATCTGTAATAATATAAAAAACATGTTTTACTCACATTAGTGTGTTGCTTCTTTCATTCATGTGATCTCATCCTGTCTGCAAATCCAGTTTCTTGTTTACAAACGAATCCTGTGGTTAAATGAAGGAACAGACGCAAAGTCTTCCCCACGTGAGCTGGATATTCATTAGAAATAAAGTTCATCCATGCATTCGTAATATTGGAATCTGAATGAAGCTTATGTGGCATGTTTAGAAATTCGATGCGGTTTAGCTCTATGTAGACCTGTGTTATGTCAGTGGCACGAGTCGGTGGGCGGGGCAACAGAATCAGACGTTCTTCTTATGTTGAGGCGGTGCTTCACTACACTCTTGGCACATTCTGAGATCGAGCGTTTGTTGGGCCTGGTGTCAATAAAACTTTTCTTTGACTTACAAGGAAGTTTTCAGCTCTGAAACTTACAGGATATTCTTATATTACCATGACCTTTAATATATCAAAAGCTCAAGGGAAAGTTGATTTCTCAATTCATGACCCCTTTAAACAATTTCGTAAAGGAAAAAAAATAATAAATCAACTCCATAGTGGATTCCAAGTGATCAAGGGCTTAGGACGTTCCAGTTCAGTCCATTGCAAAGGTTCTGCCAGTAGTGGACACTCATGCAACGTAAGCAACATCTGAGTGAACGAGACAGAGGGATGTTAGCGAGTGAAGGGCATAATAAAAATCAGCTGGAACGCAGCACGGGTGCAAACATCTTCACGTGGCTTTGATCAGATGCTTTCTTAACTCCAGTTTTCACCGCTGTCATTTTTGTTGTGTTCATTTTGTCACTGAGAGGAGAGCGCGCAGCACATATTTACATAATAGTCTGGATGTTCGTTCGCAGTATATCGCTGCAAAGGTATTTCCAAATTCCTTTTACTTCTGTGCAATGAAAGAAAATAACTTCTCCGTTGAGTATATATCGCTGCATTTAATCACGTTGTACTTTATGTGTGCACGAGCACGAGTAATAAGTTCACTCAACAGTTCACTCAACGGCCACCAGTGTCGCTAATAACAAAGGTTTCTGAATTCACACTCAACACTTGAGCAACTATAAAGAGCCTTTTGTGGAATGGAACGATTCTAAAGATGAAATGATATAAAACCTATACAGCCATCATAAGAAGATTTCTTTATTGAATGCAAGGGCCCCCGAAGATCCATTTGAACTGTAATTCATAAATCAGTGCACACACACCTTTACTCTCTTCCCATCGATGTCCATGCTGCGAACGGTGAAGTCCACTCCAATAGTGTTGTGCTGGTTGTCACTGAAGACCCCAGACTTGTAGCTGTGGATCACGCAGGTCTTTCCCACGTTGCTGTCACCGATCAGGATGATCTTGAAGAGAAAGTCACAGCGATCTTCATCTTCTTGCCCTGTGGACTGCATTTCTGCAATAAATACTCGCGGCTTGTGACCCACAGCCTCTGAAATGATTCATTCAGGGTGCCAATGTCACAGGTTTAGTGCTATTTTAATCTACGCCTGTCATGTGTATTTTAAAACAGGCCTTTTCTTTAAGCTAGCACTGAAAATGACATGTTAAGAAATCTCCATACTGCCAAACAACGAGTTAACGAGCGAGCCAGCTTTGACCTCGAGTCACACAACATCAACTCCATTTCTCTGCCACGTCCTTCGCCTTCTTTGAAACACTGACTCAAACGCAAACAGACACACCCCTGTATACCTGCGTCTGAAGGTGAGCCGCCCAGCCGCCTGCCCACCTGCACCAATGCATCTCTGGGAACTGCTGCTTGTTTCCAGATATTGCAGTCTGTTGGGAGAGAAACATGCATACCTCAAGCTGTGCATACGAGGAAACCTTCTGACTCTCGAGTGACTTGAACACAAATGTCTTAAAAAGTGCTAGACGACAAAACAAGCGCAAAGCAGCGCTGCTCTCTTGAAAGGTGACCTTTGCTCAGCAGAACAGGATATAAACACATAACTCACTTGCTCTAATGCACACACTCACAGCTCAGATTTGAGAATTGCCTGCCGTGTACATAACAAACAACATGTGGGCCAGTTGCATATGCATAATCACAACTAGTGGTTAGTCAAGGGCCAATACGTCTTACATTTTGGTATTAAATCTAAACTTGTTTCAATACAGAAAGAATATTTAGTGGCACTTACGGTATCGCTGGTCCAGTAATGTGTGTTTATGAGAATGTGAAGGGATGAAATCTACAGTATTGTGAACACACGCACACACACCCACTCACAAACGTCATTAGCTGGCAGAACTACAAGCCACCGCTGCTCGCTGGACAATGCACACATCTGTGCGAGGGCTGCGTTTGGCTCTCGGCCCGGTCCAGGGGTCAGAGGTCTTTGTGTCTGGTCACAAGTTGACTCGGGAAAATGCAGATAAGCCAGTTAATGACGACTCCTGTTCAACTCAGAAAAAAGTATTTTGTTAAATCCCACCATGGCAGTCTACCAAGAGTACAAACACTAATTGTCTCGAAAATCACGCACATCATCGAGCGTAAATGTACAGATAGACTTTTACAGTGTAAAATTAAAAAATATATATATATTAAAGGAAAAGTTTGTGGTATTTGCTAAAAAACTACATTTTAGTAAAACCTGCATTTTAAATGATTAAGATATTTTGTAAATAAAATATATTTCATCATATTATAAATATTTAAGAATTAAAAAAACATTTAATTATCTTTTTTATTTACATATTTGGAAAGTACCATTTGTATTTTTGATAATTTGTTCCTTGATTTTTAAAGTAGATCTACACCATTTGTTAAGCACAAATATTCTACATAGTCGTTTAATAAGTAGTTAAAGTAGTAGTTAATAAGTTTAATATGTATATTAGTAGAAGGAAATGTCATTTATAATAGCTGTAGATTAATTCATATTTTAAATATAGCTGAAAGCAGCAATTAAGGGGCCAAGCACAAAAAAGGCACAATAAGTCATGCAAGGCATCATGGCTGGGCATCAGAGCAACTGCAACAATGAGCAATTAAAGGCATATTAAGATGATTTTAGGCAAAACGCCTGAAAAATCATAGCTACAGTCACTAGTAATTAGTTAACTGTATATCACTGTATATCACAATAGGTGGCGCTGTAACCAAACTGATGAAGGTAACAATAACTCATGCAAAGTTGGATGTCAAAAAGCCAAAGTATTGCAGAGATTAAGCCTTGGAATCATTTTGGCATCATACCTCAAAGTTGTTGTGGCGCTTTATGAAAACGTCTATCGACGCAAAATCCATAACTTTTTGTCGGCACAGTCTGAAAATTATCTGACTCGAATTTGGCGAAAATCAGACAAACGGTGTAGGAGAAGTTTGAAAAAGTAGGTTTCGAAAATAAATCAAAATGGCGGACAGGAAGTTTGGCCAACTATGACAAAATTGGTATCTATGTTCTCGATATGACCCAAGTAATCTAGAGTTTCATTATACATTATATACATTACATTGTAACTTTTGACCACACGGTGGCACTGCTCCGAATCTTTTTTTGAGTAGCCAAGGCATAGTGCCGAAGACACAGATCCCGAGTTTCAAAACAATACGTCAATGCGTACGTAAAATATAGCATTTTATGATGAAATTCAAAATGGCCGATATGGGAAAATTGGGTCTCGTTCGACTCTGCATGCTCGTGACTTCATGTTTTGTGATTTTTAGCCAAAGCGTTCCAAAGTTATAAGCAAAAACAGCCATTTTTCATATCTCCTGACCACTAGGAGGCACTGCGCCCGAAACTGTGCAAGTAAACTCAGGTCTCGGTTGTCATAACACACACCAAGTTTGGTCAAAATACGGTAAGGCATTGTGGAGATATAGCCACACGTTAATTTTGGCGGCACTTCTTTGAATTCGTTCGGGCATTATTCCAGGACAGTTTGACGAATCAACTTGATGAATTCCATAACTTTTTGTCAACATGGTCTGAAGATGATCTGGTTCAATTTTCATGAAAATCGGAGCAAAGGCCTAGGAGGAGTTCAAAAAAGTAGGTTTTTTGGAAAATTCAAAATGGCGGATAAATTTAATGCCGGAAAATCAGGTGAAATCGACAGGGTGGAATCAATTCGTCTTGAGCCTACGAATCAGAGGAAGAGGAATCAGATTTTTTTTAACATTTCAAAACTTATTAGCATAAACGTGAGTGCAACTTTGGACACTTGGTGACGCTACAACAATTGAGATAGAGGCTGAATCTGAAATCGCCCCCTAAACCCTCATTCACTATTCCCTACGTTAGTCCACTATACAGGTCACTTGAAAGAGTGAATGAAAACGAGCTGTACATCGGCTGTACACTCGTTATAGCGGTGCAATGTGGGATTGAATGAGTGCACTCAACGTCCACTATGGTTTCGGACACTCCTCGGACAACCCCGGCTGTCCCCTCAAATAGTGCCCTATTCAAGGCTATAGGGGGCGATTTCGGATTCAGCCAGAGACTCCAAATTTGCTATGATGACAGTTTAGACTGTCCTACATCTGTGTGCCAAATTTCATAACTTTCTCGCAAGCAGTTCTATGAGCTGCCATAGACTCAAGAGCGGAAGAGGAAGAAAAAAGGGAGGAAGAATAATAAGAACACCAGCGGATACAATAGATGCTTAAAGGGTTAGTTCACCCAAAAATGAAAATTCTGTCAGTAATTACTCACCCTCATGTTGTTCCAACCATGTAAGACCTTCGTTCATCTTCGGAACATAATTTAGTATATTTTTGATGAAATCTGAGAGCTGTCTCACTCCTCCATAGGCTTTCAGAGGGAATGAAACTTGATGGCCCAGAATAGTAAGTAAAAACGTCATTTAAGGAGTCCAAATGACTACAGTGGCTCTGTATTAAGTCTATCATGCGACGAAAATACTTTTTGAGCGTAAAAACAACAAAAATAACGACTTTATCCCACTATTATTGTTCAATTTGAGCCTCTGACGAGAGTTCGCGGGAGGCGTATGCGTCGTGGCACTCCCGCGAACTCTCGTCAGAGAGTATATAGTGGGATAAATAGTGGGATAAAGTCGTTATTTTTGTTGTTTTTCCGCTCAAAAAGTATTTTCGTCGCATGATAGACTTAATACAGAGCCACTGTAGTCATTTGGACTCCTTAAATGACGTTTTTACTTACTATTCTGGGCCATCAAGTTTCAGTCCCTCTGAAAGCCTATGGAGGAGTGAGACAGCTCTCAGATTTCATCAAAAATATACTAAATTATGTTCCGAAGATGAACGAAGGTCTTACATGGTTGGAACAACATGAGGGTGAGTAATTACTGACTTTATTTTCAATTTTGGGTGAACTAACCCTTTAATCAAGGATGCATTAATAATGTTATAAAAGATTTACATCTAAAATAAATGCTGTTCTTTTGAACTTTCTATTCATCAAAGAATCTTGAAAAAAAAATCTATTATTTTTAACATTAATAATCACATCAGAATGATGGAATAAATGTACAATATATTCAAATAGAAAAGAGTTATTTTAAATTGGAATGAAATTTCACAATATTACTGATTTTACTGTATTTTTGATGGAGACTTCTTACAAAAACATAAAAAAATCTTACGGTCTCCTAACTTTTGAACAGACTATAGTCTATGACAAAGAGCTCTTTAAACAGAACCACTTAACTCAAATAATATTGGGGAAATTACCGTATATTTATTTAATTTGGACAAGATTTCATATTTAGCAAACATTTAACCAAAAATATACATCAAATTCATAATCCGACTGTTAAATCCATCACATGACAAGTGGACGAGTCTTTTAAAGATGTAAAACACGTGCTTGACAAAAGCGCAGCAAGTCTCTAGAAGAGTTAATACAGGACTGGGACCAGCAGATGTCAGTGTCACCGTCTCTTACGAGCCAAAGCGATGCTGTCTTTAGGTCTGTACGCGAGACAGGGTGTCGACTGGCTTTTGGGCACTCCTGGCGTTCTCTTACGTGCCGTCGAACTTTTCCTGGGCGTTCGGTCCTGCTGTGGAACGTGAATGGGTTTCCAGGGAACGGGGTTGACGAAGCTCGGAGCGGGATAGTTCACGTTGTTATAGTTGCCTGAAAGTGAATCTCAGTCTGGTCAGAATCTACGGTGTGGATGTGTAATGTAGGGAGTTTACAGGAATGTGCCGTTCACTCACCGGCTGAGGGTGCTGACGATTGTCGGCTCAGTTTTCCTTTGGTTTTTACACCGTCAAGCCATTCTTTAAAGCTTTCCTCCGCCTTTTCTTTGCGCTCCCTCTCTTCCGCTTCTCTTCTGGCTGCCTCTTCCTTTTAAAGAGATTGTCATTTTTTACACATCCTCATGAAGTTCAGTGGGAATCACGTTTTGCAAAACCCTCCACGCTGCCCTTTTCTATACATCATCACACCTTCTCTTTTAGCTTTCTCTCCGTTTCTTCTTGCTTCTTCTTCCGCAGCCACTCCTTATACTTCTCCTGGGCTTTCCTTTCAATCTCAGCGCGTCTTTTCTCCTCTTGAAGCTGTTCTTCGCTTTTCTGAAACTCTTTGGACTCCCTCTCGTTCTTTTCCTGAGGACAAAAACAGCGAACCGACCCCCGAGTTCTGAAACTCAAATGAATACTAGCAATAAAGTCTCAATTGTTAGTGTTCGTTCTGGGAGTTTCGCAGAGATCGTCACCTGTTCTCGTTTCATTTGCAGCCACTCTTGAATTTTGCAATCGCAGGCAACTTTCTTCTTCTGCTGTTCTTTCTTCTGCTCTTCCTCTTTTTCCTTCAGCGTGAGCTCCTGAAATATAGACCTTAATGAGCACTCATGAGACCAGCGTTATTATCATACACTACTATCCGCTTGTTAAGTCGTGATGTAAGGAACGCCGTTTCTGGGTCCAAGCCTCAACCCGTTTGGCTTGAGAATGCCATCGACGGCCGTTTATGAGCGCTATTTATTCATATTAAACATTTAAAAAAGTTAAACATGTTAAATGCTTACAGTCTACACAACAGTCTCTGTGCTCGCAGCATCACATTTTAACGATTTATAAAAGATGAATCACTGTCTGGCCATCTGGAATTTTGGTATGGAGATAAAGGTTATGATTATAATTTTTTTTGTAGTATTACACCACACAGTGTGTGTATATTAGCACCGTTTGTTGTTTTTCTTGTGGTATGAGATAGAGCGTTTGGACCCGGAAGCGTTGCCGCGTGACGTCAGACTTAACAACCGAATAGCTATTAGTGCTGCATGATATATCGAAATTATCCAAATATTGCAAATGTATATATCACAATATGCATATTGCAAAGGCTTGCGATATCTGAATGATTTTAATAGGATACTTCAAAAAGTCAAAATGCATATAGCATGGAATAGACTCTTACTTGCATGTATCTTGCTTGACATTAAAAATAATTATTAAAGTGCATAAGTGTATAAGTGCAATAAGCTGCGGAAAACAACTCTGACACACACTCAAAGCACGCAATCCCGAAATCAGTTCTCCTTCGCGGCTATTGCATTCGAATATATATATATATATATATATATATATATATATATATATATATATATATATATATATATATATATATATATATTATATAAATGTAAATAAATAAATTATATATTTTTTAAATGTATTCAAATATCATTTATATGATTAAATTTACTTTACACACAAATGTATTGATTAAAGGTGACATGAACTGGCTTTTTTTTAAAAATGTTATACTGTTGTCTGAGGTCAACTTATGACGTTCGCGTGGTTTTTACATTCAAAAACATCATAATGAATAAGTAATAGGCTATTTTCTGCCCTGGTTTTGAGCCTCTCTCAAGAAACGCTCAGTTTTTATGGGCGTGCCGCACTGAAGACTTTGGAAGTAAACGCCACGGCTAGGATTGGATAAGATTTGCATATTTAATGAGCTTCAGCTCCCCTGTCAGTACATGTGGGAATTGTTTTGCAAGCGTGTGGGAAAACGGCAACCGGAATGATTCGCCCACAGGGCTCGCAAAACGTCTTTATCAAACAAACACAATGATTTATCTCTCATCCACCCGCGATTGATTGGAATGTTATTTTTTTATTAACATTACTTGGCCGGCCCGATCAGTGGATATAACCGCGATCCGTGTGTACACACACACACACACACACACACACACGCGCGCGCCCTTCAAACAAAGTCAAGAGAGTGAACGCACATAAAGAAAGGAATGTTATTTCACTATTTAAGATAGCATGTCGGCAGGCCGGGCTTACGTTTTGGTAGCCCTGGAAAACACATAGCCCTGGGACGTTGGGCTTTGCAAGCACTGGGCCATACATGTCCGAGTCTGATCCCGATTCGCAATGAACCAACAACACCACAAATAAAGGATTCTCCAGCCTTTGACAGCGTGCTAAGGTGCGTTCGGTTAGACACGTCGCCATAATCAATACGATCTGTAACAATGCAATACTATCACATATAAAAAACATGTTTTACTCACATTAGTGTGTTGCTTCATTCATTCATGTAATCTCATTCTGTCAGCAAATCCAGTCTCTTGTTTACAAACGAATCCGTGGTTAAATGAAGGAACAGACACGCAAAGTCTTCCCCACGTGAGCTGGATATTCATTAGCAATAAAGTTCATCCATGCATTTATAATATTGGAATCTGAATTAAGCTTATGTGGCATGTTTAGAAATTCGATGCGGTTTAGCTCTATGTAGACCTGTGTTATGTTAGTGACACGAGTCGGTGGGCGGGGCTACAGAATCAGGCATTGTTCTTCTTATGTTGAGGCGGTGCTTCACTACACTCTTGGCACATTTCTGAGATCAAGCATTTGTTGGGCCTGGTGTCAATAAAAGCTTTTCTTTGACTAACAAGGAAGTTTTCAGCTCTGAAACTTACAGGATATTCTTATATCACAATTAACTTTTATATATCAAAGGCTCAAGGGAAAGTTGATATCTCAATTCATCACCCCTTTAAGCAATATCGTATTGCATATCGAAAAAGTTAATAAGTTCTTGCGCATCACATTTTTCTTCAATATCGTGCAGCCCTAATAGCTATTATGAAAACTATTGATTTAAATACATTTTCACAAACTGAATAAATGAAGTAAAATAAACAAAAAGTATAATTACTTTAAAAAAAATACCATTCAAAAGTTTGGGGTCTGTAATATTTTTTCTTGTTTTTAAAAAGAAGTCTCTTCTGTTCACCAAGGATCACAGATAAAACTGTGAAATATTTTTACAATTTAAAATAACTCACATGATCCTTCAGAAATCAGTCTAATGTGCTGATTTGCTGCTCAAGAAACATTTTATTTTATTTTATTAATGATGAAAACAATTGTGCGGATTCATATTTTTAAGGAAACATTTTTTTCAGCATTCTTTGATGTTTCAAAAGAACAGCATTTATTTGAAATAGAAATATTTTGCAACATTATAAATGTATTAATTTCTTCCAAAACACAAACGTTTGAACAGTGGTGTAAATAAAATTAAAATGTCCATGTTACAAACAAAAAAAAAACTGATGAAAACAGTAATATTAACATAAAATATACCCATAACTACAAATTATGTTTTTGTCATGTACCTCCATAGCTTTCTGTTGTTTTCTGACACGCTCCTCTTTGGCTTTATCCACAATCCACTGCTCCCAGGCACTCAGTTTGTAATGCCCGCTGGACGATCTGTCTTCCAGGCCTGTTGTGTCCACCTCACCCCTGAAAGCATGTCCGATTTTACATGTGATGTGCTTGTCTGGATTTCTTTCACTTGATGTGTAACTCACCTGGAGGGAGAGACAAGCTCTTCACCTAACGTGACGGTGATGTTGTGAACGGGCCGAGGCTGATCCGACTCCGGTTCCTCGTCTGAAAGCTCAAAGCTGTCATGATAGATGGGTGACAGCAGAGAGGACGTCGAGTCTCCGGCGGACTCCTCACTCCTGCTGCGCTGCAGGACACTGGCTCTGGATTTGAGCGGGGTGGAGGTCAGACTCTTGGAGGAAGAGGATGGAAAGGCCGACATTATCAGCAAACCTGGGGATGAAGAGAAATGCATACATATTGAACTACTATGGTAGAGTACTATGGTACAATGATGGTAATACCATAGTACAAAGAGATATATGTACTACTATTGTAGTCTAAAGCAAGGGTTTTCAATCTGGGATTTCAACTGAAAGATTAAAATATGTATTACAATAAATTAATTAAATTAAGTAAAACATTAGATTCAAATGAATACAACTTATATTAACCTCCTGGGACCCAGAAAAAAAAGTGTTTTGAATTTAGTATTTTTTTTATGTTATTACATTGTTTAGAGCAGGGATCTCCAAACTCGGTCTTGGAGGGCCACTGTCCTGCAGAGTTTAGCTCCAACCGCAATTAAACACACCTGAACAAGCCAATCAGTGTCTTACAAGGCCCTAGTTAGACACTAATTAACTAGTTCAGGTGTGTTTTATTGCGGTTGGAGCTAAACTCTGCAGGACAGTGGCCCTCCAGGACCGAGTTTGGAGACCCCTGGTTTAGAGCATAAGAAACAAATGGAAAAAAAACATTTTTGAAAAATGATATTTTATTCATATGTTATGATGTGTACTCTGTAGTTGACAGCAGGACTCAGTTGTTAAAAAAATTAAATGACATGAAATTGCATGTATAGGCAAAAACAATGGGATTTATTTTAAATTCACCAATCAATTTTTAGGTTTCAGGGTTTTTTTTAAACAAACTTTATTTAAAGATGATTCTGAACTATGTTATGAAAGATATAATGAAATGCATTCATATACCATTTTACTTTATTAAATATGTGGGTAAAATAACAATACTTGGATTTTCCCATTCAATACAATGTATCTATTCACTGCATCTAATTTGCATATTAATGTGTTCTTGGTGCAACATGAAATGAAAAAAGAAGTATGATAATGGGAGGAAAAATTGGCAACATTTTCATAATAATATCTAATATTTCATAGGAATATTGATATGTAATTTCTTTCCCTGTTCACTTGTTATGTCTCCAAAATGCCTGATAAACATGATTTAAATCCTGGCGTCCACTACAGTGGTCATTTATGAAATCAATGCCCTGTTTTGTAACAGAAAATCATATTTTGATTAGAAACCCCATAACATTTTCCTGAGATGTTGATTTATAACAAACAATTTGAAAATTAATCAGATTTAAATTATAATTACAAAATATGATCATATTTCCATAAGAGTGCTACACATTAATGCCAGCCGTTTTTAAAGACCAAGAAGAAGTTGTTGTCCTGGTGAAACCTCCAAACATTTGGTATCCCTGCAAAGCCCCGGATGTGCTCTTTACAGGACATCCAGACTGTGTCATGTGACATGTATGATGTCAGAGAAATTCACTAAAATATAAATGTCCAAAAGTCTATTCTTGGGTCCCAGGAGGTTTTAATATAGATTGGATAAGTAAACAATACAAAAAATGTATTTAAATAAATAAAAAAATACATTTAACAGTACAGTGCTATCGTGAGTACAGGGGGAAAAAACAGCAGAGAGCAAATATTATCCAAATAACACTTCAAACTGGTATAGTATACAATTTGAATTAAAATAAATTGGGACTTTATACATGAAAATACATTTACATTTAGGCAGGTCGATCACATCATATTTGAAAAGCTTAAAAGATTGAAAACCCCGTTGTTACGTCCTTTAAAAAAACATGATAAATGCCAAAAACATACTATTACCTCAATACTATGCTCAAAAAAAACAAGGTAACGTTAGCATTGTCATGTACTTTTTGTTTTGGACTGCAGACATTTTGCAAGAGCACGTTTCAAGAGCACTAAAACTAACTTTCTGCTAACTCAGTTTAAATCACAGCCGCGACAAAATGTTTAAAATGCTATTAACTTGGATAACTAAGTGTATAACCAGTGTAACTAACTCACCATCTGTTCACAATATTTCGTTGGATCGCTTTTGTTTTGCTTGATGTGCTCGCCTCGAGCGGCTTCCTCCGTCTAGCCCCGCCTCCTTCGCTTAGCACCCGCCCCATTGACATGCCAGTCATAGTAACCGTGAAAAACGATTGGTCGGGCAGCTGTAATCAAGCACGCTGATAACGGAAGCCTTGTTTCCTAGCAACGAAGTGTCACACAAGACAGGACGCTTTGGTTGCTTTGCACTTTATTGTTTATCGATAACTACAGAATAACAACAGTTGTTATACATGATAATGATAATGTAAAAAAGATAAAATAAAGTGGAAAAAGTCAGACAAAACAAAGTTCAAACTCAATACTTAAAGGCACAATATGTAAGATTAGAACAATATTTTGTGGACTTGTGTACTTACATTACACAGTTAGTCTTAATGTTTAAAGGTCCCGTTCTTCGTGTTTTTTTGAAGCTTTGATTGTGTTTACAGTGTGCAATATAACATGTGTTCATGTTTCGCGTGTAAAAAAAAACAGTATTTTTAACACAATTTACTTATCTGTTTTCACTGTCCTAAAAACAGCTGATGACTTCCTTGTTCTATGAAGTCCCTCCTTCAGAAATACGTAACGAGTTCTGTGTGGAGCATCAGTAAAAAGCAAACTGTCACCAACGCCGCCATGTTCTCTGTGTAGGAGTTACACTTTTTAAGAGCCTTATCCTTGAGTTAAGAAGATATTGCATAACATTTCCTCTCAAAATATATATATATATATAAAAAAATGCATCAAAAAACCATAAAGTGGTTGTGCAGCTCTAAAATGCTTTAAGCTGGTCTCCCAGCTGACAATTGGCATCTATGAAGGTTCCAAAAGGTTTTTTTTGCAGTGATGCCATAGAAGAACCACTTTTGTTTCCCCAAAGAACCTTTCAGTGAACACTCTTAAAATAATATTTTTTTCTTACACTCTAAAATAAAAAATTGGTGCTATATGGCACTAAAAGTGGTTCTTGGCTCGCAATCATAGGGGAATCACTTTTGGTGCTATATAGCACCATATCTTAACCGGTTCTGTATATGGTAACGGTGCTACAGTGGGGAGAACAAGTATTTGATACACTGCCAATTTTGCAGGTTTGCCCACTTACAAAGCATGTAAGCAAGGATTTTGGCCCACTCCTCCATACAGACCTTCTCCAGATCCTTCAGGTTTCGGGGCTGTCGCTGGGCAATACGGACTTTCAGCTCCCTCCAAAGATTTTCTATTGGGTTCAGGTCTGGAGACTGGCTAGGCCACTCCAGGACCTTGAGATGCTTCTTACGGAGCCACTCCTTAGTTGCCCTGGCTGTGTGTTTCGGGTCGTTGTCATGCTGGAAGACCCAGCCACGACCCATCTTCAATGCTCTAACTGAGGGAAGGAGGTTGATCTCGTGATACATGGCCTCATTCATCCTCCCCTCAATATGGTGCAGAAAAGCATCCCCAAAGAATGATGTCTCCACCTTCATGCTTCACGGTTGGGATGATGTTCTTGGGGTTGTACTCGTCCTTCTTCCTCCTCCAAACACGGCGAGTGGAGTTTAGACCAAAAAGCTCTATTTCTGTCTCATCAGACCACATGACCTTCTCCCATTCCTCCTCTGGATCATCCAGATGGTCATTGGCAAACCTCAGACGGGCCTGGACATGCCCTGGCTTGAGCAGGGGGACCTTGTGTGCGCTGCAGGACTTTAATCCATGACGGCGTGGTGTGTTACTAATGGTTTTCTTTGAGACTGTGGTCCCAGCTCTCTTCAGGTCATTGACCAGGTCCTGCCGTGTAGTTCTGGGCTGATCCCTCACCTTCCTCATGATCATTGATGCCCCACGAGGTGAGATCTTGGATAGTGCCCCAGACCGAGGGAGATTGACCGTCATCTTGAACTTTTTCCATTTTCTAATAATTGCGCCAACAGTTGTTGCCGTCTCACCAAGCTACTTGCCGATTGTCCTGTAGCCCATCCCAGCCTTGTGCAGGTCTACAATTTAATCCCTGATGTCCTTACACAGCGCTCAGGTCTTGGCCATTGTGGAGAGGTTGGAGTGTTTGATTGAGTGTGTGGACAGGTGTCTTAATGAGTTCAAACAGGTGCAGTTAATACAGGTAATGAGTGGAGAACAGGAGGGCTGCTTAAAGAAAAACTAACAGGTCTGTGAGAGACGGAATTCTTATTGGTTGGTAGGTGATCAAATACTTATGTCATGCAATAAAATGCAAATTAATTCTTTAAAAATCATACAATGTGATTTTCTGGATTTTTGTTTCAGATTCCATCACTGACAGTTGAAGTGTAGCCTACCTATGATAAAAAATTCCAGACCTCTACATACTTTGTAAGTGGGCAAACCTTAAAAATCGGCAGTGAATCAAATACTTGTTCTCCCCACTGTATATAGCACCTCAGTCATCCCAAAGAACCAGGGAAGAACCGCTGAATTTGGATTTAAATTTGGTGAATTTGGTGCTATACAGCACTTAAAGTGGTTCCCCTATGATTACGAGCCAAAGAACCACTTTTGGTGCTATATAGCACCATTTTTTAGAGTGTAGTGTGAAGAACATTTTAATACACTAAAGAACCTTGGTAACACTTTAGAATAATGGTCATTAGTTAACTACATTAGTTAACATTAACTAATAAAGACCTGCACTTATAAAGCGTTTATTAATCTTTGTTAATGTTAATTTCAACATTTACTAATGCATTATTAAAATCTTGTTAACATTAGTTATACTACGGGGCCGTTGAATGCTTGAATCTGATTGGCTGATGAACGTTCTGAGGTGTGCAATTATTTTCTGGGAGATGCACAGCAAACGTAGTTCCAGGCAGCTCTTGACCGCATTACAGTTCCATATCACTTCGCATAGTTAACCGTAATAACGAAAATTACAGGACTAAAAAACAACAATATGACAGACGATTTTCCTAAAGTAAATCTTAATATTTACGGTGAATATAAAACGTTCAACAACTGGGCGGCAGCAGTATTAGACAGTCCAGATGAAAACCAACAGACGGAAGCGGACATCAAAGGCAAGCTTTTCTGTCTCATTACTGAAATCACACGTGATCGCACACGCACTACAGTTTGCACTAAAGGTGTCAGCGCTGCCCTGACGATTTGATCAGTTAGCCCATAAAGTGGAGCAACTTAAAGGCTACACGTGACATTTTTTCACTAGTGAGGTAATAACAGCTGTTTAGAGACGCACAGAGGCAGCCTAATTCACACAAGCACTCGCTCTCTCTCTCTCTCTCTCTCTCTCTCTCTCTCTCTCTCTCTCTCTCTCTCTCTCTCTAATAACTTTATTAATAACTGCAGTAGAATGCTATCAACGGCTCAAGCCTTCGTTAACAGCTTTAAAATGACGTTTCGGAACTAACAAAAGAGCCGTTGGATGAGACGCGGAAGAAATAGTCCTACTCACAATAGCGATTTAAGTACAAAAACCGGACGAATCCCTTTAAATATATCTTCCGATCGATGTCTTGAGGTGTGGTAACCGTAGTATAAGCGGAATAATTGACTCCGGGGCGTTCAATTATTAGAATAATAATGCACACCCGAGGTGTAACGGCCACTCCGCTTCGCGACCGCATCACCACCTCGGGTGTGCATTATTATTCTAATAATTGAACGGCCCGTCGTCAATTATTCCTTACTTAATGCACTGGAACAAACCATGAAAGGCTGTATTTATATTAACTAACGTTAACAAAGATGAACAAATGCAGTAACAAATGTACAGCTCATGGTTAGTTCATGTTAGTTAATACATTAACTAATGTTAACTAATCACCATTATTCTAAAATGTTACCAGAACCTTTTTCCACAAAAGAACATTTTGAGCAATGGAAAGGATCTATGGATGTTAAATGTTCCTAATGGAACCATAGATGCCAATAAAGAACCTTTGTGGAAACTTTTCATTGCACAAAAGATTCTTTAGATAACTAAATTGTCCTTCATTCTATAAGAAAAAAATGGTTCTTCACCTTAATGTTCACCTTAAGGTTCTTTGGGGAACCAAAAAAAATGGTTCTTCTATGGCACTGCTACAAAAACTCCCCTTTTTGACAGAGGCGGACAGAAGTATTCTCCATACTTAAGTAGGCCTATTTCTAAATTTTTCAAGTATATATTTTATCAGTATTTTTCTTTGGAAAACTTTTAATTCATTACATTCCAAAGCATAATTTATAATGTCATATTTTTTACGTTGTTGTTTTTTTTTTACCTTGAATACTTAATTACATTAAAAATATAGTACTTTCTAACTTGTACTCAAGTAAAATTTTAATTACGTTTACTTGAGTAACAGTATACAATACTACATTTTTAATGTAATAAAGTATTAAAGGATATTCAATATGATAGTGCAGTAAATAAAAAGTACAATATTATGTTTTGGAAGGTTGTGAAGTAAAAGTTTTCAAAAGAAGAACACTGATAAAGTGCATATACTTGAAAAATTAAATTACTTGGAAAGTAAAAATACGTAAGTACTGTTCGCCTCTACTTTTTGAATTTGAATGCCTTTTTTTTTAAGAGTATCGCATATCTCTCCTTTTTTCTCTACTGTTCATCGGAAAATTAAACATGATATATCTCACATCCTGTGGTTTATGAAGTAATATGCTTCTGAGAATTATCCAGACCAATGCATAGGCCCCTCTTCCAAACATCCTTTCTGATAATTAAGTAGTTTGTAAAAGCAAACAACACTACACTGTAAAAAATGCTGGGTTGTTTCAACCAATGTTCGGGTCAAATATGAACAAACACAACCGTTGGTTTACATTTTTTTATTACGTTTTTAAACCCAGTGGTTGGGTTTGTCCATATTTTAGGGAAGCTTGTTTCCGCCGCAGAAAAAATAAATAAAAAGGAAATTGCGACTTTATCTCACAATTCCTTCAGAATTGTGATATAAGCTTGCAATTTGGAGACAAAAGTTAGAATTTGCATGATATAAATTCACAATTCTGACTTTATAATTTGCAATTCTGGCTTTATATCTCACAATTTATTTATATGATTTATTCCATTTAATTTATAAGTTTTAGTTTTAAATTAAACTATACAAAAAAATGTTTATTGGCAACTATAACTGAAATAAAATATCAAGTTTAAGTTTAGTTTTAGATTTAGTTTTAGTTGTGATAATAACCCTTATATTAGATTTTTTTATGTAAAAAAAATAATTACATATTTATGTATACATCATGGTAGTATCTTATATACTGCCTGTAACATATGCAGATTTAAAAATACATCTTTTTTTATAATAATATAAAGTGATAATCAAAGGATTTATAAAAAATTACAAACAAATACTGAGTCTGACAATACTGAGATTACAGTAATGAGAATTAAGAAAATATTCTTTATTGTGATGAAAATTATGTGCAAAAATAATGCAAAAAATCTTAATAGTCATACAAATAGACATTTGCATGAAAAAGTGTGTGAACCACTTGCAGAATCTGTTGAAAATGTGAATAATTTTAACAAAGTAAGAGGGATCATACAAAATGTTTTATTTTTAATTTAGTGCTGTCCTGAATAAGATATTTTATCTTGTAAAAATATACAAGATATTTTAAAATTATTCACATTTTCACAGATTCTGCAAGCGGTTCACATACTTTTTCTTGCAACTATATATATATATATATATACATACACAAATGTACATAAATCTGTATGCCTAATTTTTGCTTCTTTAATAAAAAAAATTCTATTTGGACATTCTCCAGTAATTTTACGCACATTTCCATTAACCTTAAAAAACAACGCAAAGAAGTGCACAATTCAAAATAATAATGTAAAATAATAATAAAAAAATGTAATAATGGAAAATTCTGTTAAATTAAATTACAGTATTGTGTCTTATTTTTACAGATATTTTTGAGCATATATTTATTTTATTTTATTGTTTACATCCACGTAATGAACCCCGACCTCCTGACAATCACCACCACAACTACTGTATGAGGAATGTTTTCAAACCGCAGGATAGGAAAATCACAAATGAGATCTCTTCGATAAATCCGATTTTACTGGACAGGAATGAGAATAAATGGAGGCTTTTGCTCGGTATCTCCTGAGAAAACGGCTCCAGTAACTCACACGTGTCTCCTCTAGAGAAAATCAAATGATCTGAGCTGCTATCCGTATTCATTTTATAACTCTGTATTCTTACTGTATGTCAACTATTGACTCCCAAGACATTTAGGAGACATTTGATACGTATAAGACACAAATTAAATCATCTGAGCTATTAAAACATAGTCTCGGAAGGAAATATGAGCTGTACACTTTGGTTATGCGCTCAAATGCAGCAACACTAGAGTCATGTGGTTTTGTGAGTTAACAAACTTCACTATGATAATATTTCACATTTTAGCTCAAAGTAACACAACTTAGCGGCAAGATTTGCTTGTGCAAAGTCAAACCTCGCAACATCCATCTTAACATTTTCTCCTCACAGCCGAGAATTGGACTGGTACGTTTTTTTGTGCCCTGACTATCATTGATATTAAAGTCTCCAGTTTATTCAATTCCAGATTATTCAAATAGTCTATCCTCTTCTCTTCTCTATTCTGTCCTCTCTAATGCCGGATACATTTATGACAGATGTGGAACACAACATGGATTTAGAGAGAGGAGAGACCTCGTACCTTTATATAACAACAATCTAATTGTTCCCAGAAGGTCAAACTCTGATACTCTCCAATTTTAAAAATCTATTCAAGCTTAATAATCTCAACATAATCAGATCATATTTGTCGTCAAAACGGGATTAACCAGCAACCCACTTAGTCTAATTCTGTCCGAGTGTCTGTTGCATTAACTTAATTATATTTGACAGCGTCGCTCTAAAGAGGTGCAAAACTATATATAGGGGAGACCGCGGGTTTGTAGTAACACTTTTTTTCTTCAGCACCTAAAACTACCCTTTTTTTAGCTACACGTCTGAAACCTTTAGGCCCACATTTGTCTACTACAAATGGCAGCAATTTAAATTTCTTCAACTATATGAGAGACTTTGTGAAATGATGACAAAATACAAGGTGGTCCTTTGTTACAACTTACCCCACTACTGGGATAGGTTGTGTGTAACACATTCTGAGGTAAGTTGTAACAGGTAGACAAAATGCACAAAAACTAAGGGTACTCCAAGTGATGTTTTATTTCAAATGAATGGCTGCAACAATAAAATATGTGTGAATATGGGGAGTGTATGTGCATATTGTGTGTGTTTGTGCATGCACTTGTGCGTTTGTGTCTGTGCACATGTCACAGACGCGCTACTATTTCCAAACCAGTAATCTGATTAAAGTAATTTATCACTGTGATTAAAGATTAAAGTAATTTATCACATTTATCATTTAAGTCACTATTGAGTTACTATTTTAGTCATTTTCCTTAGTAAAAATATATATTTTTGCTTTCTTCTTAGGTCTCGGGGAGGGTATTTATATTAAGTGAAGTCAAGAAAGATGTTTTGTTTTTTTCAGGAAATATTTTTTAATTTCAACTTAAAATGTCAGGAGATACATTGTTGACGTTACTGTTAAAAATGCTCTTCCAATAAAGTGTGTAGGCAAAAACGGTTGTCATTTCTATGTTGAGGCGGCAGGGGTGTTGTCGGAAACTGCTGAATGAAACTAATAAAGTAACTTGTAATCTAACTTAGTTACTTTTAAAATCAAGTAATCTGTAAAGTAACTAAGTTACTTTTTAAAGGAGTAATCAGTAATCAGATTACTTTGCCAAGTCCGCGGTTTTCCCGCGGAATTGGGCTACTTCAACACAGTTGCCGCGGGCTGTTTTTCATGTCCGCGGATTGAAGCGACCCCAATTATGTGATATTTAGCCCCGGGAATGCGAATTTTATTAGGCAACCATGTCAAAAAAACACATATTTAACCCCCCAAATGCGATTTTTACTGGAGATGCTCCCCTGAAACGAGATTGGGCTAGTTTTGGGCTAGTTTTGAGTAGCAATTGGGCGGGTTTTGTTGTGAAAACCTGGGGCACGTTCAAAGCTCAAACCGGTGCGCAACGTTTTGCTACGGTTTCCGGTTGAACGTTATGTTTCCTGGAAACGGTGCGCAACGGTGTGCAACGGGTTTGAGATGTGTTTTTTCTCGTTTTGTGGGTGTGTCAAATATGTCAACCCAATCAGCAGCAACATGTATATAAACCACGCGGTATTAAAGAGACAGCTCACACAATGGGTCCAAGTGAAGATGTTTACAAATGTGTCCGCTGCAGCTCAGTATACACAACAATTGAAGGTATTAGAAGACATGATTGTCGTAAGAGTTTTATAGTAATACATACATATATATACATATATACATATACATATATATATATATATTACTATAAAACTCATATATATAATATAAAATATATATATAATATATAGGCCTATATATATATATATATATATATATATATATATATATATATATATATATATATATATATATATATATATATATATATATATATATATATATATATATATAATCAACATGATGATGTATGTATTTATATCTTTAGCTTCATTGCAAGGCAAGTTTATTTATATACCAAATTTCATATATGGTAATTGCTTGACATAAAGTGAGAAAGAAAATACAATTACAAAAAGTAAGAACCAGAAATAAAATGATTTAAATTAGAATTGATTACCAGGAGATAAAAAAGTTAAATAAATGGGATTGGGATGTTGTCATTTATTCTGGAGAGCAAGGGCAGTGATTGCATGTATTTTGCAGTATTAAACACGTATTTATATCGATTTCATCAGGCTCCGAAAATTCCTCAAAAAGAACACAAAGAATGGCCTTCTCAGCTGCCGTAGTTACAACTCTTCCGTTATCAGAACAGGGTGTTCAACGCAGCACTGTTTCCGTTTAAAAAACGTTTTGCAACGTTTTGTCGGGGCTGAACGCAGCCCTGGCAACCCTGACTGAGGGTGACCATATTTTGATTACCGAAAACCAGGACACAGCCCGGCAATGAGATACTCAAATGATACTCAAAGTTTACTCAAAGATTCCTTATTAATTTCAATACATTTATGTATGGATATTAAATTGTTATATTAGGGCCAGGACAGGACTTGAAAACAGTACGTTTGGTCACCCTACTGTATGCGCAAATTTATTTTGTGTGTGTGTGTGTGAGAGAGAGAGTGAGAGCAAATTAACATAAACAGGCCTTCTGTAGAATTATTAAAATCACAAAAATGTATGTAAGTGGATGGTTGTTTCAAAACACGTCTTACAACCCACCCCGCCACTGTCCCCCATTGTTTAGCTAGCTGTATTAGCATGGTGCTTTGAAGTTAGCAGGAGGTTAATACAACATTCTTTACTAGAGAAACTACACTTTGACCTGATATAACTCAACATTGTCTACAACGGTAGAAGTACTAAACAAAATATTATCTTGTTTTTTTTACTTTCCTACCTCAGAATTAGATTTTCTGCTAGCTTCAGGAGAGATAGCAAAACAGAGGAAAACCTTCATGTGGGATCGTAAAGGAAGCCCTGAAGAAACTGAAACTGTCACATGACTCCTATCTTCTCCTTGATTCGAGGAATTGGTAGTGTTACAACTCTCCCCGGTCTCCCCTATATAACACAGATTCAAGACAATGCAGAAGATTTTTTAATATAAAATACAGTCTCCACTGTTAGAGGACACCGGGGCTAGTTGTCACATAGGAAAGTTATACCACTAAAGATTCAAAAGTCTGAATTGAATTGCCAGAAGTTTCTGATCATAAAAATCACGTTGGGGTAGGTTGTTTTCATACTGTATATTGTAATTTTATACATTCTTTGTAACTCCTGATGGCAAAAATTAGGGTTTAATGTTTGTATTGCCTTGTTTGCGTTTCAATTTTGCAGTATATGTATATAAGTCAACATGTGTTCAATGGAATTTTTTTTGTCGAAACTTTAAGGTGATTTTAAATAAATCTTGATAACTATAGGCTATTTTAATGATAAAACGTGTGACAACTAGCCCTGGTCTCTCCTACCATTGTCCTGAATGATTTCCATATTCATATAGGCCTGTGCTATTTGCATACACTCCAAGGTAGCGATTTCAAAGAATACTATAGTAATACCATGGTAATTGTCCCAAAAAAAACCCCAAAAAACCTGCCGTTATAATACCATGGTGCTTTTGTGTGAAATCAAATATCTCAGTGACTATTTAAAGGGATAGTTCATCATTTACTCAGTCGAACCGCACCAGAGTTCAATTGGAAGCGAATCGAGATCCCCTGAAAACGTGGGTCCGCTTGTTTGGTTCGGATGGCAGCGTTCACACATATTCAAATGAAGCGCACTAAGAGTGCGTTCACACTTGTCATGTTTGGTTGGATTAAAACGAACCCTGGTGCGATTGCTTGGTTAGTGCGGTTCATTTGAATGTGAGCACTGCCATCCGAACCCTGGTGCGCACCAAACAAGCGGACCGAGACCGCTAAAAAGATGGGTCTCTGTCCGCTTCCAAACCAACTCTGGTGCGGTTCGATTGATATATGAACGCAACACGGACCAAAGACATGTAAACGAACCAAAAACAGGACGTGATGTCACAAGATGCGACGCTACAAGTCAGCTGATTTGACGACGCGGAAAGATCGGTGTATCCAAAATGAGCAACGAGGAGGTAAAGTGCCTCATCAAAATATGCAGATCTTCGTTTCCGCATACACCGGAGGAAATCGTGATGCTGGTTTGAATGTTTTGAACATTTTATGAGCTCTTCGTGAGTTCTCAGCTGATAAAAATAAAACCATATGTATTCGCATAAAACGGTGGCGTTTAATCCAGCACACAGCATTATTTTGAATGTTCGGTAAGCATGCGCCGTCGCGAAATATACGTCATAAAAGTCGACCAATCAGGTTGTGACCGTATCCCTATGCCTTTGGTTCGGTAACTTTAGGTTCGCTGTTAAAAATGCCAGTGTGAACGCTAAGCGGACCAGGGGCCTGTACCATGAAGCCGGTTTAGCTGGCTAGCCAGATATGTTTAAGCTTAGTTTGTGCCAATCCTGGGTTTTAGGTACCATAAAGTGGTTTGGCTTTTAGCAGTGTTCATCTCCATAGTAGCTTAGGCTCCATGGCTAACCTGCTCCAGAGGACCAATCAGCTGTGAGCAAAGTGACACGCCTCTGATGCATACTCTTTTTTTTTTTTACATTGCAGTCACAGTAAATCAAGTGCACATCATGTGATCTGTGACTACACTGCAACAAATGCTTTTCTTACTAAGTATTTTTGTCTTGTTTCTAGTCCAAATATCTAAAAATTCTTAAAACAAGAAGAACATTTACTAGAAAAGTAAAAAGTATTGTCTTGTTTTGGGGGAAAATAACTCAAAATTAAGTGAGTTAAGTGATTTATCTGCCAAAAAAAACAAAACACTGCCGTTATAATACCATGGTGCTTTTGCGTGAAATCAAATATCTCAGTGGCTATTTAAAGGGATAGTTCATCATTTACTCATCCTCAATTTGTTCCAAACCTGTACTAGTTTATTTCTTCTATTGAACACAAAACAAGATATTTCGAAGAATGTTGGTAATAATAGGGTAGTCATTGACTTAAATAGTAGGGGAAAAAAATCATTTAATTCACATTTATTTGCACTTTTCACAATACATATCGTCTCAAAGCAGCTTTACAGGAAATGCATGCTTTTCTAAAATGCTTTACAAGTTAGAGATATGTTATCAGAGGAGACTGTGTCCAAGTTATGCGTTTCAGAAATGTACATATCACAAATCACTCAGTTAGCTAACAATGTATTAATAAACAAAATAATAATTTAAAGTGATAGTTCACCCAAAAATGAAAATTAGCCCATGATTTACTCACCCTCAAGTCATCCTAGGTGTATATGACATTCTTCCTTCAGACAAATACAATCAGAGTTATATTACAAACTTTATAATGGGAGTGAATGTTGCTTCGTTTTTGAAGTCCATAAAAGTGCATATATCCATCATATAACTCAGGGGTAGGCAAGTTCAGTCCTAGAGAGCCGCTGTCCTGCAGAGTTTAGCTCCAACCCTGATCAAACACACCTGAACCAGCTCATCAGTGTCTTCAGGATTACTAAAGCTACAGGCAGGTGAGGGTTTTTCAGGGTTGGAGTCAAACTCTGTAGGACAGCGGCTCTCTAGGACCGAACTTGCCTACCCCTGATATAACTGCTCCACACGGCTCCGGGGGGTTAATAAAGGCCCTCTGAAGCGAAATGATGCGTTTGTGTAAGAAAAATATCATAGACGGAAAAAGTCTAACACCTCTCGCAGTTCAAAATGCTTTGTCGTCAGACGTAGCATAAACATTTTGAACTGCGAGAGGCGTTACACTTTTTCCGTTAGTTGAATACGGAAGGCGATCTGCCGGAAGCTTGTTACTTTACTTAATAAAGTTTTAAATATGGATATTTTTCTTACACAAAAGCGCCACTTCGCTTCAGAAGGCCTTTATTAACCGTGTGGAGCAGTTACATGATGGATAGATGCACTTTTATGGATTTCAAAAACAAAAAACAGTCACTATTAAGCTTGGAAGAGCCAGGACTTTTTAAATATAACTCTGGTTGTATTCGTCTGAAAGAAGAGTGTCATATACACCTAGAATGACTTGAGGGTCAGTAAACCATGGGCTAATTTTCATTTTTGGGTGAACTATCCCTTTAAGGCTCAAACAATGGGCTCATGCTTAGGATGGAAAAATAAATGTTGCATACTATGGCCGTAAACTGTCTGGTTAACACCATTCTTCCAAATATCATGTTTTTTATTCAACAGAATCATGGGCGTCGGAAGCAAAAAAATGTGGGTGGGTCCTCATAAAGTACAAATATACTGCTTTGCTTGCTAAATGTATAGTGTGGAAAGACAAAATTACGGAAATCGCCATATCATTGAGAGTGGCAGTAGTGTAGGGGTCAGATTTAGTTTTGACACAAATCGACCCGCGTTTCGAGTCCGGCTTTCGCCGAGCTCAATCTTCTCCCTTTTCCCATCACATATCAGATAGGAAAGGCATTTATTTTCAATAAAAATGAAGAAAATATTAGAAAAGTGGAAATAAAGCATCTAACGTGTTTAATAATAAGTGTTTATCGATTAGGGGTAGGTAAACAGACATGTGCTGAATGTTAGAGACGATAAAAGTGAGTGGGTCCAATATCACTGATCGTAAAAAGTGTTTTTTTTTTACAATGGTTACAATGGTTTTTACAATCCGACGCCCATGAACAGAATAAAGAAATTCTTACAGGTTTGGGGGTAAGTCAATTATTTTTTGGGGTGAACTATCCCTTTAAGAGCGCGCGTTGCGTTTTAGTGCGTCGCGTCGCGTCCGCGTTCCTCCTGCGCAAATCCCGGGATGCTGGTTGCCATGGTTTCCCGCATCACATGCGCGGCTTTCCTCTAGCCAGCAGCGAGAGAGATAAAATGCCAGCTCTTGAAATCCCTGCCATTTTTACGCCTGCAAATTAGAGGACACGGTCGGACACGAGAGGAAACAGACGCAGATGGTGGGATAGTGAGGAGTCGCGTTCCCTCTGACGCGTTCTGCGGGTCATTCTTCTCAGCTGACGCGGCGAAACCGGGACCGACTGTTGTACGCGCAAGATCGGGCCGAATTTTTGCGCACATTTCATCGTCAGGAAATGAGTATAGAAATCCCCGAAGGCTTGACGGAGCTTCTGCAGAGCTTTACCGTGGAGGTCCTGAGGAACCAGCCGGGGGATCTGCTGGAGTTCGCCCTGCAGTACTTCACGCGCCTCAAGGAGAACGAGACCCGCGGCGGCGCGTTCGGCAATGAGCACAACTCCGCCGCGCGAGCGGGCAAAGCCGTCAACTTCATCGAGGAGGCCATGCAGATCGACTCCGAGAACGGAGAGGAAGATGATGATGATGAAGAAGAATTCGTAGGTAATGCATTCATTCTTCCTTCATGGGCACTTCAGATGGATCACCATCTTTACGCGCACATCAATGCCTCACAGCGCTGCGCTGATCGGGGATCTTTTGTTCATGCATGATCACACATCTCCTTGATGATGATGATGAAATGCATTTTCCTCCATAAACGAGTGGTCCTCTCACTGCAGAGGGGGTTGGAACAAAGACCAGGCTTAATTGGCTTGGTTTTATCATCTCTCATTTCCATGCTTTTCTGATGGAAGCCCTGCTTATTATTCATAAAAATGATATAGGCCCTGTGAGGATGAAATATTGGATGTGTACAGAGAGAGCACAAAGGCCTATTTTTGTTGTTGTTGCATGCATGCAAAAGATGATACATGATGTGTGTCATATTGGGGAGGCACAGACATTTAGGCTTTGCGAGCGGATCCATCTGTAGGCCGCTACTTGGAGTTCAATATTTTATTTTATTGTAATGCGTCTTTTCTGTCTTTCCTTTCAGCCCCAGTTATCAACAGATTTGTCCGGAGAGCTTCTGGTAAGTTCCTGGCAATGCAGTTCACCTGAGTCTAAAATATATTCACATTTTTTTTAGGTGCATATGATCCAATTCCAGTTTTAAATAATGCTTTCATTCATCATGTCAAGTGCATGCATCAGAGAAATCCCCTTCGCTGAAGAGCTTTCTATGAAGATTCATCTTTGTTGCTAATGTGGCCAAGAGAGAATCAACTTGTTAGCAATTTTGTTCCGTCTTATGGAACATCTAACTCTGGTTAATGTGTTTGTGGTTTGAGTGCCTTTCGTCTTGTTATTGTTAACATATAATTTACTAATGGTAATGGTTTGCTAATGGTTTAATTGACTAATGGAAGACTGGTGTTGTTTGCAGAATGAAAGTGTGTCAGATGCTGTGAAGTTCTGTCTCTCGAGGATCGCTCGAAGCCACAAGTGATGATGGAGGGAGTGATTTAATGTTCCGTGGTTTAAGACGGGGCTGAAATAGGGAATAAAGCCTGTTTGTGATGGGAAGAGTTGGGTTTTAGTGGTCAAATAATAAGAAATGTTTATAATGGCTTGAAATGACACCCATTCCTTATAATGATGTGATGGATGGATAGATCAGTGGATAGATATAGATGGATGGATGGATGGATAGATAGATAGATAGATAGATAGATAGTCCACACACACACACTATATTGCCAAAAGTTTTGGGACGTCTGCCTCTACATGCACATGACCTTTAATGACATCTCATTCTTAATCCGTAGGGTTTAATATGGAGTCGTCCCACCCTGCAGCTATAACAGCTTCAGCTCTTCTGGGAAGGCTTTCCACAAGGTTTAGGAGTGTGTTTATGGGAATGTTTGACCATTCTTCTAGAAGCTCATTTGTGAGGTCAGGCACTGATGTTGGACGAGAAGGCCTGGCTCTCAGTCTCCGCTCTAATTCATCCCAAAGGTGTTCTATCGGGTTGAGCTCAGGACTCAAGTTCCTCCACACCAAACTCGCTCATCCATGTCTTTATGGAGCGACGCTTTGTGCTCTGGTCATGTTGGAACAGGAAGGGGTCGTCCCTAAACTGTTCCCACAAAGATAGGAGCATGAAATTGTCCAAAATGCCTTGGTATGCTGAAGCATTAAGAGTTCCTTTCACTGGAACTAAGGGGCCAAGCCCAACCCCTGAAAAACAACATCACACCATGATCCCCCCTCCACCTAACTTTACACTTGGCACAATGCAGTCAGGCAAGTCCCGTTCTCCTGGCAACCGCCAAACCCAGACTCGTCCATGGGATTGGCAGACAGAGAAGCGTGATTGGCCACTCCAGAGAACACGTCTCCACTGCTCTAGAGTCCATTGGTGGCGTGCTTTACCCCACTGCATCCCATGCTTTGCATTGCACTTGGTGATGTAAGGTTGGATGAGCTGCTCGGCCATGGAAACCCATTCCATGAAGCTCTACACACTGATCTTGAGCTCATCTGAAGGCCACATGAAGTCTGGAGGTCTGTAGCTGTTGACTCTGCAGAAAGTTGGCACTGTGACCCTCAGCATGCGCTGACCCCGCTCTTTGATTTTACGTGGCCTAACACTTCATGGCTGAATTGCTGTTGTTCCCAGTTGCTTCCACTTTGTTATAACACCACTAACAGTTGAGCGTGGAATATTTAGCAGTGAGGAAATGTCACGAATGGACTTATTGCACAGGTGTCAACCGATCACAGCACCACGCTTGAGTTCTCTGAGCTCCTGAGAGCCACACATTCTCTCACTAATGTTTGTAGAAGCGTCTGCAGGCCTAGTGCTTGATTTATACACCTGTGGCCATGAAGTGATTGGAACACATCAATTTACTGATTTGGAGGGGTGTCCCTGTTCAATACTTTTGGCAATATAGTGTATATCTGTCAGGCACTTTACTGTAATCAGTCCCTCCAGAAAAACGCGATTATGCGATCGCGTGATTTAATGCATAATCAGCCAAAGTCCGCATATTTATGCGGGGGCCGCATTTTTTCAAATACGCCGCACTTTCGCCGCATAAATTGCCTATTTCCGCGTGCAAAATATGCGTGGCTAGCATGATTTCATAATCCCCGCATTTTCGTTGCAAAAAAGTCATATGTATATTAGCAGAAAGTTTGTTTACTTCACACAAGAGCCGCCATTTCCGCCTATTGCCATGGGAACGTTTTGAAGTGACGTGAATGTCATCGAAAAGCTACAAACCCTGTGGTGAAACCATAGATATCGGTGAAACCATGATGAAGCGCAAATTCCCATTTGCCAACAAAAATAACAGCAAAAGACCGCGCAAAGCAGTTTCCCGGTGTGTTGACCGATTTCAAAACACAGCATCATGAAGCTTTGGAGCGTTATGAATCAGTGAGTCGATTCAGCGGTTTGGAGCGTTATGAATCAGTGAGTCGATTCAGTGGTTTGGAGCGTTATGAATCAGTGAGTCGATTCAGCAGTTTGGAGCGGTATGAATCAGTGAGTCGATTCAGCGGTTTGGAGCGTTATGAATCAATGAGTTGATTCAGCGGTTTGGAGCGTTATGAATCAGTGAGTCGATTCAGCGGTTTGGAGCGTTATGAATCAGTGAGTCGATTCAGTGGTTCGGATCGCCAAAGTCACGTGATTTCAGCAGTTTGACACGCGATCCGAATCATGAATCGACTCGCTGATTCATAACGCTTCGAAGCTTCATGATGCTGTGTTTTGAAATCGGTCATCACTATATAAGTCGTTATTTAGGGTTTTTTTGCACACAAAAACTATTCTGGTCGCTTCATAAAGTTATTGTAGAACCACTGTAGTGAGATGGACTTTGTAACGACGTCTTAGTGCCTTTTATGGGTCTTGAGAGTGTGAAGTACATTGTGCCAATGGAGGCCTTTCTGAGCCATCGGATTTACACTAAAATATCTTCATTTGTGTTCCGAAGATGTCCAATGACATGAGGGGACGTCATTAATGACAGAATTGAACCCTTTAAGAGATTGCACTTTGTGCATAGGAAGCACTCAAATGTCTGTTTTGTAAAGCTACCTCTGTAAAATAGGAAGTTATTTATTAATTTTTTCAGAAGTTGTGGCATATTCTTTTTGTAAAGCTACAGAACTTGACTCAATTTTTGTAACTCAATTTGACTCAATGTTTTGTAAATTTGAGCCATGTATTTATTAAGGTCTTCAATACTCTTTTTTCTCTTTTTCATCAAACCGCAGTTTTGCAAGTTCCCGCAATTTTATCGCATAAATATCCTGCATTTTCCATCGAATTTTTAAAGAAAATGTGCCGCATAATCAAGGATTTTTGTCTGCAACAATCACAAAAAAAGCCGCATTTTTCTGGAAGGACCGTGTAATGGAAAAAGGAGAACTATAAAACGAAAGCTGGTTCTGTTATTTGTAGCAATTAATCAGGAGAGTCTGAAGTGTTAACCATTGTTCCCCGTCTGGTTTATTTCATGTCAGTTTTGCATGAGCTCTGTTCTCTTTCTGTGACTGAAAACAGCTCAGATCCGACCAGATGTGATCAAGAATGACGTGAAATGAAAACTTACAGTCCCGTTCAAAAGTTTGGGGTCTGTGAGATATTTTTTGAATGAATTAATACTTTTATTCTTGAAGCATACATTGAATTGGTCAAAAGTGACAGTAAAGACATGTATAATGTTCCTTTGAACTTTATATTTTCTTGACAAAATATACCACAGTTTCCACAAAAAGGGAAACTGGACACTGAGGACTGGAGTAATGATGCTGAAAATGCAGCTTTGATCACAGGAATTAATGACGTTTTACAATATAATCAAATAGAAAACAGATATTTTAAATGGTAATAGTAGTTTACTGTATTTCCGATCAAATAAAAACAGCTTTGGTGAGCAGAAGAGAAGAGAGTCTTACCAACCCCAAACGTTTGAGCTGTGTATGTTCTATAGAGTACAACGAGAACAAACCAAGACTGCAAAGCACAAATTGTAATTCAAAACACTGAACATGTGACCCACATTTCTGTGGTTTTGTCGCTCATCAGGTGAGCTGAATCATCTGAAACCTACTTGAAATGAAAGACCTAACATTGGGAAGTAGGCCCTGGATTGATGTACACAATAGAGCTGATCAGTCTAGACGGTTCCCGTAGGGTTCCTGGCCCTTAAACTTTAGGCCCTGCTTGTCTGCGAGTGGAGTATCGATCTAGACAGTGGAGTTCCTGGTCTTGTCATCTCTGTGTTGGTATTTATAGTAGGAATACTGGGGGCGTGTGGGAGAGAAGAGCAGCCGATCCTCTCATCTCTCGCTGCATGTGTAACAGAGGAAGAGAACAGCACTGCAAACGCATTTCTATCAAACTTTTCATTAATATAAAGGTTCTTTAGTGGCGTTGATGGTCCCATGAAGAACCTTTAACATCCATGAAATCTTTGCACTGCACAAAAGGTTCTTTATAGTTGGAAAAAGATTCTTAAAGGTGGGGTAAGTGTTTTCTGGTAACCGATGTTGATTTCAAATCACCAAAACAAACACGCCCCTATTTTGATAGCTCCGCCCCACACATACATAACCCAGGCAATGACTACGGCCCTGTCGCAAATGGCACACTTCATATGCACTTTCGGTCTTGTGGACTTACAATGGCTGCTGCGTGCGCATGTCCGTTAAGTCCACGAGACCGCAGGGGGTCCCATTTGTCATTTTAGGTCTCAGAAGGGTGCTCGCGAGCTCCCCCGTTGTGGTCGATATGCGCCCTCGATGCGCACTTCTGCCGAGTGCGGACTCGTAGGAAGGCCGCGAGGGTTTAGGGTGCCATTTGGGATAGGGCCTAAGGCTGTACCAGCTGGCCGAGGGTAGGATGTCAGCAATAACTGAAAGCAATGTGTGTTACTACGGTAATCAAGGTCGAATGTTCAGTGAAAATGTCAACCCTAACATCCCAAAAACACAAACACAGTTCTCATGATCAACTCGATAGCACGAGCACGACAGTCCAACTATATTACAATTATGACAAGATTAGAGGGATATATCGTTCACGAAAAGAGGAAACAAACATATATTAGGAGTTTATTATCTTACTTTTTGGACACATCTGGGAGCTGACGCTTGAAACAGACAGTGAGGAGGTTTAGACGCTCCAGGCTTATACGGTGTGGAAATAAATGGGTCTTTATCATCGCTGAAGTGAACGATAATACGATCGCAAATGGACAAGCAAGCAGTGTTAATTTTGTTAACAACCTTTTTTCACTGACGAAAACGAGACGATAACTAAATAAAAACTAGTGTTGGATGACAAAAACTATGACGAAAATCAACTGTCATTTTCGTCAACAAATAAAAACGAGACGAAAATGTTGGGGAAGAGATCCAGTCAGAACTGATGTCCTGTGTAACAGATGCGCACATTTGATGTGAACGTGCTGATCTAACCGCTGGAGAACTGTTGCGCTTCTACAGGCTCATCCCCAATCCAGCGCTCCAGAGCGGTTCACGATCAATGAAGGGCGCACATTTATGCCAGGCAATTGTTTATGAACTAATGCTGATGAATAATGACAATGTTTACTTTACGATGTTTATATAGTAATATGTTTTAGACGGTTGTAACAATGCATATTTTATCTCCTGAACTTGAATGAGCAGCTGCAACTGCAACAGAGGCGTAGACATTTCAAAATAAGAGTCTGGGTGTATTTCGAGCTTGTTTATCATTAAAAGTCACGCATTATATATTTGTTTTTGGTTACACAATAAACTGTATTTCATTTCATTCCCATTTAATTTATAGTCAGGAGGAAAGACCAGTATTTGACACATATTCAATAAAGTATCAGGGTTATAATAGTTCACTAAAACCATAAAAAAAAAACTTCATTTCTTGAAATTAAATAAATGTTAACTGAAATTAAAATAAATAAATAAACATTATTTGAAGCTTTAGCTTAACCTGATATGGCCTACTGACTAAAACAAAAAATACAAAAAACAGACAAAAAAATGAATTGAGCTCTTTCGTGTATTTTTAATGTCAAAAACAAAATGATGTCAGAATGTCAGTTCAAGTGACAGTCGGTTATGTAATGCTTAATGTATTACAATTGAACTAAACTCATTAGATTTTAGGAGACTAGATCTACTGTAGATTTAGTCGACTAAAATCTTATGATATTTAGTCGACTAAAACTAAAAACAATTCATGTGACTAAAATATGACTAAAACTAAATGGCATTTTAGTCAAAAGACTATGACTAAAACTAAATCAAAATTTGCTGTCAAAATTAACACTGCAAGCAAGCAAACATGAGCATATTCAAGCAAAAGCCAGCTTATATTAGTTCTGTGAAACAAACAAAAAAATCAGTTACGTGTCCGAACTATACACGACGCGATAAGATTCCAGCGACAAGCAACTTGTCTGTCCACACCATAGACTGTAAAAAAAATATGGACGTAGTGTCCGTGACGTCACGCGTCTCCGATAACAGAAAATGGGTAAAGAGGCGGGACTTGGGCGAGGCTGAAGTGACGCGATGACTAACAGACAGTAGATAAATGGCTATCCACCTGTCACTCGAATTGGCCACGCCCTTAATTATGCAGGACTTTAAGGCTTTATATAATGTAAACGGGTGGATTGCCCACTTCAGGTTGGTGGAGAGTTCCTGCCTCAGGTGGAGGAGTTCAGGTATCTCGGGGTGGAGGGGGGAGGAGGCAGGTAGAAACAGAAATGAAAACAAAGCACATGATAAACAAACGACAACATCAGACAATGAACAAGGGAAACACCGGGGTATAAAAACACAGGATAACCAGACGCTTAACTAGGAACAGGTGAGGGTAATCAATCACTATGGCAACAAACAAGGGTAACTATAGAAACAAAGTAAAGCAGGACTAGAAAATACACTTCAAAATAAAAGTCCAAATAGCAAAAACAAGAAACACAGAACCAGGGAACATGTAACAGTGGGACACGTAAAAAAAAAAAAAAAAAACTAAAACAGAAAAGACATCATCCACTAAAAACCTTCTTCTGTAGCTCTTAAATGGCACTAAGTTTGTAAAAGAGCAGCTTGGGCAATCTGCTAAACATCTTCTTTTGTGTTTGACTAAAGAAAGAATGTCATTAAGCTTCAGAACGACATAAGGATGAGAAAATGAGGCCTTTATTTTCCTTATTTTTTGGTGTTTTAACCATTTAAACAATCCGATAAACCCGTGTTTGAAAGTAGACATTAAGATTCTCATAAAATGTGTTGTTTCTATTTGAACAGGTTGTTCAAAGCGCAGTGTTTTAATTGCGCAGTAATGCGTTGTCTAGACAGGTTGCTTTAATCCTGCATTTATTCCTCTCTGGACAGTTTGTGCGGAGGCGTACAACCCTGATGAGGATGAAGAGGAGAGAGAACCCAGGGTGAGTGGCCTCTCAAAACGTGCTTTTCAAATGAGTGTTTGTCTCTTTTCTGTGGCATCTGCTGCCCAGTATCCCACAATGCTTTGCTGTGCACTCAGGTCACTCACCCCAAAACAGACGAGCAGAGACAGAGACTACAGGAAGCCTGCAAAGACATCCTTCTGTTCAAAAATCTGGACCAGGTAAGACGCCATTTTCTTCAATTTAGCAAAATGTTTTGGTGAATTTGTTGTCAGACAGTCACTAAGATTAACAAGGATGGGTTGTTGCTTGGTTACTACTGGAAAAAAATAGTGCTAAAATATTGAAATATTGTCATAAAAACAGCAATCTTCCAAAATATTGTATTGTATTGCAAAAAAGGTGGCTCATTATGCGTGTTAAAGGCAAAAAATATAAAAAAATTTAACTATCATAATTTAATCACCTTGTTGTTTCGAACCATTTTTTTTTTTTACATTATTATATGCTATTATTGTTTTCATTAATATTTTGAATTTGCATTTATTTTTTCACTTAATTTAATTTTAGTTGAATAAAAATGACAAAAGCACACAAAATTACTAATTTTATTTTAATATTTATGTTTATTATTTCAGTTGTAGTTTTTATTTATTTCCAGTTAGTCATTTCAATGCTTCATCTTTATCTGTTAGTTTCCAAGGCAGGTTTTTCATCTTACATTTATATTTTATTTTATTTCAGCTTTATTTAAATGAATAAACACACTTTGAATAGTTTTGGCTTTAGGTAACCATAATAATTTATTATAATTTTATTATTAATAGTTTTTTATTTATTTTTATATCCATTTTTATTTTATTTCCATTTTCACGTTTCAGTAATTTTATTGTATTTTTTATTTTTAATTACTTTTTTGTTTCTTTATATATCTATATAGTTATTAATATTCATTTCAGTTTTATTTTAGTACTTCAAGTTAAACTGAATGAAAACAGAAATGCTAAAATAAAAAGATGAAAAAGAAGATGAAAAAGATTGTGTGTGTGTGTGTGTGTGTGTGTGTGTATTTATACATAGTGGGGATGCCACAATTCTCAAAATAATATTGAACCGTTCGGTACGGCATTCACGGTTCAATACGCGCTTGTGAATTGCGTTTTTTTCCGGTTTTGCATTTAATAATTATTTTTCTACAAATTCTATAATTTGCCTCCATCCCAATACTGAACAACGCGACATACATTCACATCACACGTTAGTGGTGGAGTTATACTCACGGAGCACTATAGTTATTCACAATCACGAAAGTTCATTATTTGCATGCGTTTTAAAGCCTTCATTCACGTGCATATGCACTGTTTTAACATACGCTTCTCCGAGCGTGCGCACTAAACGCCTGTCAAACACGTGATTACTGGACTAAGTAGTCGTCTTACTGCGCTAATACTGTCAAATACACACAAGGTTAACATAAACACAGTCGGTTATGTCTAAAGTGAAAGTAAAATCGGCATGTCTGTATATTAGATGCACGCAGGTCTTAAATTGACAGCTGCGCAGCCTAGTGAACACGCTGTCCTTAAAGGGACAGTTCACCTCTAAAATTGTCATTATTTACTCACTCTAATGTTGTTCCAAACCTGTATTCATTTCTCGATGACAGAATTTTCATTTTTGAGTGAACTATCTCTTTAATGTTAATACAACAACAAAAGACAAAGAGAAAATCCCTCACTGCTCTTGACTGAAGAACTTTAATACAGTAGCTTTAATAAGAATCTAAGTCTAGTGTTTTATTTTTACATTTATTCATTAAATTTCATACTTAAATGCTGCTGTACAGCTCTGAGCTGCCAGTGTAAATCTTTATATACATTTATTTGATATTATACAATACACTAGGAATGTGTTCAAGGGTTTTTTTTAAGTAAAGTTTTAAGTTTAAGTAAGGTTTTTCAATTCTTTTAAGTAAAATAAAGAAAGAGTATTGCAAAAAAAAATAGACTTTTTTCTCCTTAACCTCTTGCTGTTCCTGTCGTCTAACTGTGCATTCACACCGCCGCCGGCGAGAGCGTCAAAGTGGCCGGAAGTCATTCATTATCAGTGGGAGCCCGGCGGCGAGCTCCGGCAAGAGCGGCGCGGCACGTCTTGGACGAATTGGGCATCGAGGAGATATGAAATCAGGTCAACTTTATGGTAATGAGCTATGACGCGGTTCAGCGGCAACCAATGGAAATGTAGAAGTGCTCCACTTGAGAGGATTCCAGAGAACGCAGTGCTGTAAACTTTGGTTCCGACCACATTAGTTCCCCAGCAAAATAGAGAAGAGGTTGATCACTGCTGGTGCGGCGGGTTTGATAAGAAGACGCGCAACATTATTTATACACCACACAAATGGCTTTTAATTGGTTTATTTCGTTAGCAAACATGTAACTATAATTGTTAAGTTCTTTCCATCGATCTGCTTTTTTTTTACTTTCACATTTAATGATTTCATGAGGTTATATTATACGGTTATACCCTACCTGTGGTCAGTCTGCACAAACGCCGATCAACGTGATTGTTTGCTTTGCAGCCCCTTTAAATGCAGTCTTAAAAAAGACCAAGCATTCGATCTACATCAGAGCGGCAGCGCGTCCACGAATCTTTCTACAGCGTCGATGGCAGGGCGGCCAAAGCGAAGTTTGACGCTCTCGCCGGCGGCGGTGTGAACGCACAGTTAGAATAGAATAGCAAAAAACTGATGTGATAAGCCATCAGAACCGAAAACCGTGGTTAAAAAAACAAGGTAAGTATTGAACCGTGGACTAACTGTATTGTTGCATCCCTAATATATACACATTCACAGACACACATGATATATATAGAGGTCGACCCATTCATCATTTTTGCTGATTAATCGGCACCGATAGTTGATTGGTGGTGCAATCGGTTATCGCCAAAAATCCACACCGATAGTTTTTCCGGTTGCATCTGTTGCTAGAGCAACTGAGACGGGCGCTGTCATTACACAGTGCAAGAGCTCTGAGAAGGGTCTGTTAGGCATTTATATAGCACGAGAGCGGCCTCTAGAGGCGAAAAAAAACTATCACTGACGCCTTGTGTTTGCATTCACACGTGAGGCTTCATGCTCGCTGCACGGAGAGCTGGCACATCATATGCGCGTTTAACACGACAGCGAAACGGTATGAATACAGAGCACTACAGTACTTGGAAACAGTGTGTATATATATATATATATATATATATATATATATATATATATATATATGTATATATATATATATATATATATATATATATATATATATATATATACACACATGGGCGTCGGAAGAACAAAAAAATGTGGGTGGGTCCTCAGAATTTCTTTACCGAAGTAGATGCCCATTACATTAAGTACAAATATACCGCTTTGCTTGCTAAACGTATAATTCGAAAAGACAAAATTACGGAAATCGCCATGCCATTGACAACGGCAGTAGCGTAGGGGTCAGACGCACGGCATGTAGTTTTGACACAAATCGACCCGCGGTTCGAGTCCGCCTTTCGCCGAGCTCAATCTTCTTCCTTTTCTCATCACATATCAGATCGGAAAGGCATTCATTTTCAATAAAAATGAAGAAAATATTATAAAAGTGGAAATAAAGCGTCTAACATGTGTTTAATAATAAGTGTTTATCGATTAGTGGTAGGTAAACAGACATGTGCTGAATGTTAGAGATGATAAAAGTGAGTGGGTCCAATATCATTGATCGTAAAAAGTGGGTGGGTCTTGTCCCACACACATACAATGGTTCCGACGCCCATGTATATATATATATATATTTTAGGGCTGTAATGATTTGACCAAAAATAAAAACCTCAATTAATTGAACATTTTACCTCGATTACGATTAGTGGACGATTATTTTGCTTCTTTTTTTTTTTTTCCAATACATTTATTTGAATGCATTAATGAGAGAGCGATTGTGTGTGTGAATTACTCATACCGTCTCTATTCATTATGAAGCTGTGGTTTGTACTTACTTCAAAGGTATTTTAGTGACTTTACTTTAGTCACAGGACAACGCTGCGTTTCTGCGCTGCCTTAAATGCCTTAAAACACATACAAATGACAAAGCTTTGTGAGGACGCAGGTGAAAGAGGTCTGCCTTCAGGGTCAGAGACGCGACACGGCTCGGCTCTGTGTCACAGAAAAAGCTGAGCACTGAACGGAGAAGTTTTCCGTATTGTTGTTTTTGAATGGTGCACAATCGCTTTAAATGTTCAAACTGGCAAGAATTTAAACGCATTTACTTGACAAACTTTATGAGGACGAAAGTGAAAGCGATCTGGCTTCGGGGCTTGTGCGCGCAGTCGGTGTGTGTGTGTGTGTGTGGCAGCGCGCAGGCTATAAGAACGGCAATTAACTGACCATGTGTGTAAAACATGCTTTACTATAGTGATTCTGGGCATCTATAAACAGAGATAACTGCTCCTGCATCTCTCTGTGTGCCTGCAAACTGCACTCGATGTGACTGACGGGGCGGAGTCACGTGACTAAAACCGAAATAACCGACATGGGAAAAATACGTCGGTTAGAGGTTCTGAATTTCGGTTTCGATTATTTTTCGATTAATCGTACAGCCCTAATATATATATATATATATATATATATATATATATATATATATATATATATATATATATATATATATATATATATATATAGTCACAGACACACATCATATATATTTAGTACTATATAGTATATTTACAAACTTTTATGTTAGATGCAATTAATCACGATTAATTGATTTTTTTTTATAAATATTTTATTTCAGTTCATGTTTATTTTTTTCAAGTAACCGACTGTTTTTATGGTTTTAATTTTAGTGGACTATAATAACCCTGGGAACAAACCAATATGACAGAAGAGTTTTAACACAAGAAAGGCTCATATATTTTGCTCTCTGAATGAACAGGAGCAGATGTCCCAAGTCTTGGATGCCATGTTTGAGAAGGTAGTGGTGACCGGAGAGCACATCATCGACCAAGACGACGATGGCGACAACTTCTACGTCATTGAGAGGTACATTGGGTTCATCTCCGCATCGTAATGCTGGTGTTTAAACCTGTCAGACATCCATATCTTGTGTTCGTCATACAGGGGCATGTTTGATATCGTGTTGAAAGTGGACGGCACAACACAGACCGTGGGCTCTTATGACAACCGTGGGAGTTTTGGAGAGCTGGCCCTCATGTACAACACGCCAAGAGCCGCCACCATCATCGCTACCTCACCTGGAGCCCTGTGGTGTCTCGTGAGTGATTCCTGCCATCATTTACCGAAGACATGCTTTCTTCTGTGGAATGCAAAAGAAGATAATTGTATAAATATGCAGTGGTGTGACTTACAGAACATTACTTTATAAATGCTCTGAACAAAAACCAACCTGACATTTAAAGTTACCTTGAAATCAAAATTGACAATTCTTATTTTTTTATGGAATATTGCAGTATTTTTTTATAAGTATGTATTCATGCAACACAATAACTTCTCCTCCCTCATTCTCTTCTGATGATGTGTTACTGGTGTTTGAGGGCGGGGCCACCTGTCACTCACATGAGATCCACCAATAGCAAACCACCACCATCCAATCAATTCCCCACAGACAAAATCAAGCCCCGCCCCACATTGTTTCTTGTTCCAGAAGCCGTTACACTCAGGCCCTGTCCACACGAACACGGGTATTTTCAAAACCGCAGCTTTTTCTTTGCGGCTTGGCCGTTCGTCCACAGGCAAACGCAGTATCCAAGCTTTTTTGAAAACTCCTGCCAGGGTGAACATTTTTAGAAACTCCGGTTGCAGTGTTGTCGTGTGGACAGACCAGATTGTTTGGCTTATTGCGTCAGAACCGGCAATAAAAAATTTTTCCAGGCTTCTGATTGGCCAACATGGCTTTACGGTCAGGGTCATATCGCCACCTGTTGGTTTGGCATGCTCTTGACAGCGCTTCATAGCGTGTTTTTGTGTTTTTTGAGGGAAAAACTAGGCCTGGACTAGGCCTTATATATACAGTACCAGTCAAAAGTTTAGAAACATTACTATTTTTAATGTTTTTGAAGTCTCTTCTGCTTATTTTCATCATTTATACATTATCAGCCTGCATTTATTTGATCAAAAACACAGTAAAAACAGTAATATTGTGAAATATTATTACATTGAAATAGAAATCTTTTGTAACAATATTCACTACCGTTCAAAAATTTGGGGTCTGTAATTTTTTTCTTTCTTTTTTTGAAAGAAATTAATACTTTTATTCAGCAAGGATGTGTTAAATTGATAAAAAGTGATAGTAAAGACTTAGAAAAATTGATCTATTTTGAATAAATGCTGTTCTTTTTTACTTTTTCTTCATCAACGAATCCTGAAAAATCTATCATACGTTACAAAAATATTAATCAGCACAACTGTTTCCAACATTGATAATAAATCCTCATATCAGAATGATTTCTGAAGGATCATGTGACCCTGAAGACTGGAGTAATGATGCTGAAAATACAGCTTTGATCACAGGAATACATTATATTTTAAAGTATATTAAAACAGAAAACCATTATTTTAAATTGTCCTGTATTTTTAATCAAATAAACGCAGCCTTGATGAGCAGAAGAGACTTCTTTAAAAAACATTAAAAATAGTAATATTACTAAACTTTTGACCAGTATGTCACAATATGGAAGAAAACACTATCGCAACTTCCGTTTCACGCCGACTTTAAGCAATTTTACAGTATAATCACATGCTAATGCCTTGTTTTCTTCTCCAAGAGCATCTCATGTGTGCTTTGTGTTAGAGCGCCCTCTGCTTTTCATAGAAAGTATTGAAATTACAGGACTATCCACCGGTTCCCTACGAGCCCACTGCATTTTAGATTATGTGATGCACAAATCATCCTTATCCGTCAGTTTGACTGAATGAGCTGTAAAATGTCCTTCATGTTCAGACTTCAAGAGAATAACGTAACGCTTGGTATTTTAATGTGAGGTGGAATAACAAGAATATCTATGGCAAGAGCTCTTTTCAGTCGCTGCGTTCTTTTCCTTTTCTTTTTTACTTTGTATTCTTCTGTTAAGGTATGAAAAAAAACAACATTACATTTTTATGATATATCCCAACGTATGTTACACACATACAGTCCGTTCAGGCATAACATTATGACCAGGTGAAGTGAATAACACTGATGATCTCTTCATCACCTGTTAGTGGGTGGGATATATTAGGCAGCAAGTGAACATTTTGTCCTCAAAGTTGATGTGTTAGAAGCAGGAAAAATGGGCAAGCGTAAGGATTTGAGCGAGTTTGACAAGGGCCAGATTGTGACGGCTAGACGACTGGGTCAGAGCATCTCCAAAACTGCAGCTCTTGTGGGGTGTTCCCGGTCTGCAGTGGTCAGTCTCTATCAAAAGTGCTCCAAGGAAGGAACAGTGGAGAACCGGCCACAGGGTCATGGGCGGCCGAGGCTCATTGATGCACGTGTGGAGTGAAGGCTGGCCCGTGTTCTCCGTTCAAACAGACGAGCTACTGGAGCTCAAATTGCTCAAGAAGTTAATGCTGGTTCTGATAGAAAGGTGTCAGAATACACAGAGCATCTCAGTTTGTTGTGGATGGGGCGGCATAGCCGCTGACCAGTCAGGGTGCCCATGCTGACCCCTGTCCACCGCCCAAAGCACCAACAGTGGCACGTGAGCATCAGAACTGGACAATGGAGCAATGGAAGAAGGTGGCCTGGTCTGATGATCACGTGTTCTTCTACATCACGTGGATGGCCGGGTGTGTGTGTGTGGCTTACCTGGGGAACACATGGCACCAGGTGCACTATGGGAAGATGGTGTGGCAGCGGAGGCAGTGATGCTTTGGGCAACGTTCTTCTGGGAAACCTTGGGTCCTGCCATCCATGTGGATGTTACTTTGACACGTACCACCTACCTAAGCATTGTTGAGACCATGTCCAGCCTTTCATGGAGACGGTATTCCCTGGTGGCTGTGGCTCTTTCAGCAGATAATGCTGAAGTTACTTCCATAATTCACGTCAAAGCGACATGGAACGTAGGAAAAAGGGATAAAGACTCTGACTCTGTCTTTCTCTGCCTTTGGTTGTTTTCCTGAAGTGTAAAATATTGTTTCGTATTTTTCTTTGTTTTAATGCCTATAGGATCGATTGACATTCAGAAGGATCATCTTAAAGAACAACGCGAAGAAAAGAAAAACGTACGAGGCTTTCATCGGGACCCTCCCTCTGCTCACGTCACTGGAGGTTTGAACACACTGTTATCGGCTGACGTTCCTTCTGCACGTGCGGCTCTCTTGTTGATTTCACGAATAAATGCGTCTCTTGTTTTTAGGTTTCAGAGAGGATGAAGGTTGTTGATGTCTTGTCGACCAAAGTGTACAATAATGGGGAACAGATCATTGCTCAGGTTAGCTTAAACAGTTGACACTAATAAACTTGGATAAAATATCTCGACCATGTAATTATTACAGGTTCCCAAAGTCGTGGAAAACCTGGAAAATTAGGACAAATATAAATATACTAGGGCTGTCAAAAGATTAATCACGATTAATCACATCCAAAATAAAAGTTTGTGTTTACATAATATATTTGTGTGTACTCTGTATAATTAATATGTTTATATAAATATTCATGTATATATTTAAGAAATATTTGCATGTATATACTGTATACATTTATATAATTTATATTATATATAAATATTTTATATATAAATATAATACATGTTTCTTAAATATATACATGCTTGTGTGTGTTTTTATATATAAATAATAATTATACACAGTTCACACACATATATTATGTAAACACAAACTTTTATTTTGGATGTGATTAATCGTGATTAATCTTTTGACAGCCCTAAAATATACATTTTAAAATAGTGATGAATCATGCACATTTCTTTTTCTGTTTAATTTCTGTTTAATTCTTAATCTGATTTGAGTACAATTTGTGAGAACAACCTGTACAAAATGATTTTTAATAATTGGAAAAATCATGAAATAATGGCTCATCCAATCATATTTTAGCGATGGAGCTATGTGTTATATACTACTGTTCAAATGTTTGGGCTTTTTTATGTGAAATTAATACTTTTATTCAGCAAGGACGCATTAAATTGATCAAAAGTGACAGTAAAGACATTTATAATGTTATTTATAATGTTTAATGCATATTTTCATCATTCATTTGCTTCTATTCCTCAATGAATGCTGAAAATATGTCTTTTCACAAACGTATTAAACAACACAACTGTTTTCAACATTGATAATAATCATAAATGTTTCTTGCGCATCAAATCCTCATTTCAGAATGATTTCTGAAGGGTCATGTGACCCTGAAGACTGGAGTAACGATGCTGAAAATTCAGATCACAGGAATAAATTACACTTTAACAATATATTCACATAGAAAACAGTTGTTAATATATTTCTATAATAATTCTGTTTTTACTGTAGTCAAATAAATGCAGCCTTGGTGAGCAGAAGAGATTTCTTTAAAAAAAAAAAAATAAATCTTACTGACCCCAAACTTTTAAACATCTGCAGTGCTTAGCGTTTATCCGAGTGCCTTGTTTTCACAGGGGGATTTGGCAGAAAGTTTCTACATCGTAGAGTCAGGACACGTTAGGATCACTATGAAAAGGAGCAAGGTAGGTCAAAAATGTGTTTTAACAATATATAAACAATATATCTTTCAGCTTTAAAAGATTCGGTAGCACTTTATTTTACAGACCTGTTACCCACGTAATCGCAATAACTGGGTAATATACAAACCCTGAACCTACACCTCAGCCTAACATTACCCATATAGTGACCTTATATTACCCAGTGCTTTGTTAGGCAAGTACACTGCAAGTACACATACTGTAAAAGAAAGTGCAACCAAAGATTCACATGACATTCCGGTCTCATTACCTCTCTTTTAGTCAAAAAACGACACTGAAGACGAGGAGGTGGAAATCGCCACATGCTCTAGAGGGCAGTATTTTGGGGAGTTGGCGCTTGTCACCAACAAGCCACGGGCGGCTTCTGCATATGCCATGGACAACGTCAAATGCTTAGGTAATGCATTATAATTATACACTCACCGGCCACTTTATTAGGTACACCTGCTCGTTAATGCAAGGATCAGCCAATCGCATGACAGCAACTCAATGCATTTAGGCATGTAGACAATGTCAAGACGATCTGCTGAAGTTCAAACTGAGCATCAGAATGAGGAAGAATGGTGATTTAAGGGGCCGTTTACACTACACTGTTTTCAACTAAAAACTGAAAACTTCTTATGTGATTTGGCCGCTCATTTACACAACAATGGCATTTTGATCAGTGTTAATTTTGACAGCAAATTTTGATTTAGTTTTAGTCATAATCTTTTGACTAAAATGCCATTTAGTTTTAGTCATATTTTAGTCACCTGAATTGTTTTTAGTTTTAGTCTAGTTTTAGTCGACTAAATATCATAAGATTTTAGTAGACTAAATCTATAGTAGATTTAATCTCCTAAAATCTAATGAGTTTAGTTAAATTGTAATACATTAAGCATTTAAGCATTACATAACCGACTGCTACTTGAACTGACATTTTGACATCATTTTGTTTTTGACATTAAAAATACAAGAAAGAGCTCAATTCATTTTTTTGTTTGTTTTTTAAAAACATCTATATAGTTTTTATAACTCTGTATTTCTGTTTTAGTCAGTAGGCCATATCAGGTTAAGCTAAAGCTTTAAATAAGTTTGTTTATTTATTTTTTTAATTTCAGTTAACATTTATTTAATTTCAAGAAATTATTTTAATGGTTTTAGTGAACTATTATAACCCAGATACTTTATGGAATATGTGTCAAATACTGGTCTTTCCGCCTGACTATGAATTAAATGGGAATGAAATGAAATACAGTTTATTGTGTAAGCAAAAACGAATATATAATGCGTGACTTTTAACTATAAACAAGCTCCAAATACACCCGGACTCTTATTTTGAAATGCGCCTTACTATTGCAGTTGCAGGAGCTCATTCAAGTTCAGGAGATAAAATATGTATTGTTACAACCGTCTAAAACATATTACTATATAAACATCGTAAAGTAAACATTGTCATTATTCATCAGCATTAGTTCATAAGCAATTGCCTGGCATAAATGTGCGCCCTTCATTGATCGTGAACCGCTCTGGAGCGCTGGATTGGGGATGAGCCTGTAGAATGCGACACAGCGCCGTGTTTTCCAGCGGTTAGATCAGCACGTTCACATCAAATGTGCGCATCTGTTACACAGGACATCAGTTCTGACTGGATCTCTTCCCTAATTGTCTCGTTTTTATTTGTTGACGAAAATGACAGTTGATTTTCGTCATAGTTTTTGTCATCCAACACTAGTTTTTATTTAGTTATCGTCTCGTTTTCGTCAGTGAAAAAAGGTTGTTGACGAAAATTATTCGTCAACGAAATTAACACTCATTTTGATGGCCTGAAAACACAAGATTTTGAAAAATACACCCTTATCGAATCAGTGAATACGGTGACTATATAGGCATTTTTTTGCAAAAGAAACGATACAGATATTAACAGTAAGAAATAAGGGGGTGGGGAGGGGGGCCATACGGACATCATCACAAGTGTTATGAGAATTACACAAATCAACATAATACAGCATGAAAAATGAAAGGTTCCTTATAGCAGATTCAAGGATGACGAATGTTCAACGACGAATTAAATTGGCTAATTATTTTGAACAATCGTGGCAATACACACACGTATTTAAACCAGGGGTCTCAAACTCGCGGCCCGCAGGCCCAAAAGGGTTGTCCCTATAGTCTCTTAATGAGTCATGGGGTGTGTTTTGGGCATAACGTGCAATAAACCAATCAGATTCTCATCTCTCATTCCCTTTAAAAACCAGTTGCGCTTGCACCATGGCGGATTTACTATTTACATGGCAAGACTGAACGCTTCTCCAGAGCGGAACCCTTTTATTTTTAATATTAAAAATGTGTGTGTGCTGCTGCGCGTCCCTGTGTGTGTAATAAGCAGAGTGTACACGTGTTGTGCACCGCCTATTGGCTCATATTACTAACACACCCTTTAAATAACACAACAAATACTGTGCTATTGACTTGGTCAATGGCGCAGTCGTTTTCAGTTCCTCAAAATAGCAACACGCCAACAATGCGCCTGAATACACCTGGTTTGCAGACCAGCCGCCCATGGGCGAACAGATGGGCATGAGTGCATTTGCTATTTCAACAGCGTGGTGTTGGAAGTGAAAATGATAACTGCGTCGGGCTAAACCAACAAAAAACAATTGCATTGCGCCTGGCATCACATTGCGGAGGGTGTATGTGTAACCCCTCCTGTTCGAACAACCCGCTCCAAGCGGGACTCCAAGTCGGACGCTCTAACAAGGAGGCTAAAGGTTGCAACCCCTAGCGTCAGTCGCTAGAGCATCTCTTGAGATCAGAGGAGTGAGGTTTACTCGCACAGCAACTGCTAGCTGGCCTCCGTTACATATGATAGGGCCCTAAGTGCACCTGCACCATGCGCTTAGATCGTTAAAATAGGGCCCCGTGTCACAAAGCTCAAATCATCTCAAACTGGTTTCTTGAACATGACGATGAGTTCACTAAACTCAAACATTCACCAGATCTCAATCCAATAGAGCAGCTTTGGGATGTGCTGGAACGGGAGATTCACATCATGGATGTGCAGCCGACAAATCAGCAGCAACTGTGTGACGCTATCATGTCAATATAGACACAAAGAAAAGCCTAGCAAGGTGTACCTAATAAAGTGGCCGTTGAGTGTAAATCACATGACATAATGTATGTATCGCATTTGCACATCCGATCATTCACCTTGTGTTTTACAGTAATGGATGTGCAGGCGTTTGAGAGGTTATTAGGCCCCTGCATGGACATCATGAAACGGAACATTGCGAATTACGAAGAGCAGCTGATCACGCTTTTCGGCAGTCACATCGCAATAGAGGAGCCGGATGCATGAAATCAGTTAATCAATAAAAATCGCAATCTTAAAATGCAACATAAAACGATGAGAAAATGGTAAGTAGAGGGCCGTCATCATGGTCAAGAAATCGTGTTAACATACTGTAGGTCATAAGCTTGAAGTTATTGTTTTGCATTCACAGATGTGAAACTCCGGTGTGTGTTAATGATCATGATTTTTTAGATGTGAAAAGCCAAAATGTGAGCATTTTCCTCCGGGGTACATGAGGTTTACGGGGGTTTCCTCACGCGTTTATTCCGGTTTGGGGATTTGGTACTGGTGTGTTTATTCAAATCTCTTTTTTTTTTACATGGTTTGTGTTTCTTTCATGTTACCGAGGCTGTGTCTTTTACAGTGGCGTCCACATAAAGACCGCATTGTTGCCATATACAGCAGAGTGATATGTTAATTTAGTCTTTTAAAGCTATACTTCTGCATTTTTTAAAATCTACAGGTGGTCAATTTTTTCAGTGTTATGTATGTCATTTTTACTGTAAGCCATTTCTGACTAAACAAACAAAAAAATGAATTCAGCAGCTGAGCTGTTACAGAAAAGGAAACAATTATGGACTGTTCACACCAAGAAAACATGCCAGAGCTTAAAGTGCCCCTATTATGCTTTTTCGAATATTACCTGTCATGCGTGTGTATTATAGCAGTCTGTGAATTTAAAAGGTCTGCATAGTTTCAATTCTGAACTGCTGAAACGAGTCGTCAGCAATTGCCTACGCCTACGCCTACTTTGCCCCACCCACAAACACTGTAGTTGTAGCTGAGACTGGAAGAGTTTGGTTTGTGTTGTCGACATGTCCAGAAGACACTGTTTCTCGCGCTGCACATCCACTTTAATGCACTTCGAAAGGTTGAGGACTCGAGCTGGAATTGATACGGCAAAACCATAGACTGTAAAAAGATATGGACGTAGTGTCCGTGACGTCACCCATAGGATTTTGAAGAGCAGTTTTGAAGCGTAAAGTAGGGTCAAGCTGGCCGTCGCCATCTTGTCAGCACGCGTCACTCCCGGATAACAAAAAATGGGCAAAGAGGCGGGACGTGGGCGGAGCTAAGGTGAAGCAATGACTAACAGACAGCAGACAAACGGCAATCCACCTGACACTCGAAGTGGCCACGCCCTTAATTATGCACAACTTTAAGGCTTTATATAATGTAAACGAATGAGTTATAAAATAATTCACCCCCCTCACAGTCGTCATGAAGGACAAAATTAGCCGTATAGACCAAAACCACAATTTGTCCCAGACTGTAAACATGTGTTCTTCTGCTGTAAAGTTGGGCATTTTAACATGAGGCTCAATGAGATTCTGCTCCTTCTGGAGCCGGTCTCTAGTGGCCAGTCGATGAATTGCAGTTTAAGTCACTTCCGTATTGGCTTCAAGAAAAACTGCGGGAGGTTGACGCTTGGGCAAAACCGACACCATCATTACTGTCTATACCACTGTGTATCAAGGAAACCCCTGGATCTGAAATTACGATCAAAGTCCCTTTAAGACAAATCTTTCACTCGGCAGCCATTTTGAAACGCCTCTCAGGCATGCAAGTTCCCCTCTTTGAATGGGGAAACATCAAATTCTCCAAAACTGTTCGCCAAACTTACGATTTAATTTCATATTTGAAATCACCAATGAAATCTGACAACAACGGTCTCATATATTGTGTTTTTAAACGCTCGAAACATGACAAAAAAAACTGCATTTTTCAGCCTGGACAAAGCTAATGCGCATGCAGTCTCAGAACACTGCCTGTTTCTATAGCAACCGGAGCCAAAACGATTGGCTCGTTCATTTAGAAGGCGGGGCTTATATTGGGCGTTGCACTTTCTCGCATTCATAAGTAATTGGAGTGCACCATCGTCCTATATATATAAAGTCTTTGTTACTGTAACGTGCTGGAGAAAGCAGGCAGGGCGAGGATCTCTAAATGCAGGGTTTTTAATAAAATAACACTGAACAAAATAACTCCAGGAATAAAGAAACAAAGGAACAAAGACCACTAGGAAACACAAACTAGCAGCTACATGTACTAGCTACATGCTACTAGCATGTACAACAACCCACAAACACCAGTAAGACACAAGCACTATATATACAAAGCAAAAACTAGCTTAACAAGATAACAAGAGGGAGTGGCTAAATTAAAAACACCTGGGAGAACTAATCAACATGAAAAACTACAAAGAACTACAAAACATGACACAAGACAGGAAATAACTAAAGTCCTCACAAGACAGTGAAACACAGGCTGGGATCATGACAGTTACGATTTTGTAATAGGTGTTTCATTTCCGACATGCACTGTTAGCGGTCGACCAATCACAACAGACTGGGCCATCTGACCAATCAGAGCAGAGTAGACTCGCAGAAAGGCGGGGTTTAGAGAGACTGAATCTTGGAACAAACCGTTTCAGACTCTGAGAAATTAGGCGATGTACAATGTACAGTATATTATGAGAAAAGTGTTTTTTGACCTTGGATGCATGTAAATCTGTTGTAGGAGACTCCAAAACAAAATTAGGACGCTTTTAAATAGCATAATCGGGGCACTTTAAAGCCAACATGAAAACTAAAATACACATATTTACTTAGTGCACAATCATTTTAAAAAGTCGCAATGCCTATGAAACATTTGTTTTCAGCTCATGTCTCAAATTTATTCTGGTATGAACACACGTTTTTTCACCATCCAATCAATTCTGATGGATAAAAATACTTTTTTTCTTGTTGAATATCCCATTTAACTCAGAAATAAATCCGATTAGAGCAGTATAATGGTCTGTGACTTTAAGGCTCGAGTTTCATTACACTTCCATGAGTTAGTGTACGCTCAGATTGCTTGAGAATATAATATGTGAAAAGGACATAAAGACTCAATTACAAGAAGAAATGAAAATGCAGTGTGAATATTATTGCACTTTGATGCCAGTGTCATGAAAAATGCCTCATTTATGGTTGCACATGTTTTGAATTCCTTGTTTTTTGAAGAATCTCCTCATTGTCACATATTGAATAGTAAATATAGACATTGTGTATCTTTACTTTTAAAACGGTGTAGCAGATTTTATGATTTGTTCACATCTTCAGTGCTTTTATTTGTTGTTTTTATTAATACTTCACGTTGAATTAAGATCGACATGCACAAATAGTATGTTCACAGTTGTTTTCTAGAAGCTCAAAAACGTACCAATGACATGTGCTTTATCTGAATGATTCCTCTCTTTTCCTGTGTATACCTTTGAGTTGCTTTCTTTCTATGTTTATTTTGTTTTTGGCATTTGGATCATGTTCTTCAGAGCGCTTGCTTTGTTCCTCATTTCTGCAGTATTTGGACGCTGTTTTTCTCAATCTCTTGATGTATGAGAAGTTCGTCCTTGGATCTTTTTGCTTCACAGCAAGTCATACGCATTACTAGTAGTATCCATTTCTTCCTAAAGCATTACTGAAGAAGATTCATTACTGTCTACCTCTAATATGAACAGCTTAGCCATCATCATCATCATCATCCTCACCTCTTCCCATGTAGATCCCCACAGGTTGCTAAACTAACCTGTAATGAATCCCTAAACCATATCTGTGTGTCAGTGTAACTTTACACAATTTCTACCCCGTTCACTGGGGGAAAAAGACTTTTAATTGCTGATCAGTGCTCATTTCTGTACCATTTCTGTGTGAATTTCTGCCGCCTAATTGAGAAGTCCGCTAATGCTTTTTATGTCCTGAAAAATGGATCAAAGGTCTACAGTCTCTTGGTGCAAGAGAGCCCAGTATTATAACGTCAGTTATATTTGACTTTCCATTCAAATAAAGAACAATTTTCTATTTAAATCATGTTGTGATTATTATAGCTTAACTGAGAATGTGAGCATGCTAAAATGATTTGTTTTGACCTCACTGAGTAACATATGCATACTGACACTGACCAGCTAAGACAGGCTAAAAAAAAAATTTCAAAATCCCATCTAAAACCAGCCTGAAAAACCAGCTATGACCAGGCTGGGAGAGCAGCTAAAACCAGCTATGACGAGGCTGGGAGACCAGCTAAAACCAGCTATGACCAGGCTGGGAGACCAGCTATGACCAGCTATGACGAGGCTGGGAGACCAGCTAAAACCAGCTATGACGAGGCTGGGAGACCAGCTAAAACCAGCTAAGACGAGGCTGGTAGACCAGCTAAAACCAGCTATGACCAGGCTGGGAGACCAGCTATGACCAGGCTGGGAGACCAGCTAAAACCAGCTATGACGAGGCTGGGAGACCAGCTAAAACCAGCTAAGACGAGGCTGGGAGACCAGCTAAAACCAGCTATGACGAGGCTGGGAGACCAGCTAAAACCAGCTATGACCAGGCTGGGAGACCAGCTAAAACCAGCTATGACCAGGCTGGGAGACCAGCTAAAACCAGCTATGACCAGGCTGGGAGACCAGCTAAAACCAGCTATGACCAGGCTGGGAGACCAGCTAAAACCAGCTATGACGAGGCTGGGAGACCAGCTAAAACCAGCTATGACCAGGCTGGGAGACCAGCTAAAACCAGCTATGAAGAGTCTGGGAGACCGGCTAAAACCAGCTATGACCAGGCTGGGAGACCAGCTAAAACCAGCTATGACCAGGCTGGGAGACCAGCTAAAACCAGCTATGACCAGGCTGGGAGACCAGCTATGACGAGGCTGGGAGACCAGCTAAAACCAGCTATGACTAGGCTGGGAGACCAGCTAAAACCAGCTATGACGAGGCTGGGAGACCAGCTAAAACCAGCTATGACCAGGCTGGGAGACCAGCTAAAACCAGCTATGACGAGGCTGGGAGACCAGCTAAAACCAGCTATGACGAGGCTGGGAGACCAGCTAAAACCAGCTATGACGAGGCTGGGAGACCAGCTAAAACCAGCTATGAACAGGCTGGGAGACCAGCTAAAACCAGCTATGACGAGGCTGGGAGACCGGCTAAAACCAGCTATGACCAGGCTGGGAGACCATCTAAAACCAGCTATGACGAGGCTGGGAGACCAGCTAAAACCAGCTATGACGAGGCTGGGAGACCAGCTAAAACCAGCTATGAACAGGCTGGGAGACCAGCTAAAACCAGCTATGACGAGGCTGGGAGACCGGCTAAAACCAGCTATGACCAGGCTGGGAGACCATCTAAAACCAGCTATGACGAGGCTGGGAGACCATCTAAAACCAGCTATGACGAGGCTGGGAGACCAGCTAAAACCAGCTATGACGAGGCTGGGAGACCGGCTAAAACCAGCTATGACCAGGCTGGGAGACCAGCTAAAACCAGCTATGACGAGGCTGGGAGACCAGCTAAAACCAGCTATGAACAGGCTGGGAGACCAGCTAAAACCAGCTATGACCAGGCTGGGAGACCAGCTAAAACCAGCTATGACCAGGCTGGGAGACCATCTAAAACCAGCTATGACGAGGCTGGGAGACCAGCTAAAACCAGCTATGACCAGGCTGGGAGACCAGCTAAAACCAGCTATGACGAGGCTGGGAGACCAGCTAAAACCAGCCTGACTAGGCTGTGAGACCAGCTAAAACCAGCTATGACGAGGCTGGGAGACCAGCTAAAACCAGCTATGACCAGTCTGGGAGACCAGCTAAAACCAGCTATGACGAGGCTGGGAGACCAGCTAAAACCAGCTATGACCAGGCTGGGAGACCAGCTAAAACCAGCTATGACCAGGCTGGGAGACCAGCTAAAACCAGCTATGACGAGGCTGGGAGACCAGCTAAAACCAGCTATGACCAGGCTGGGAGACCAGCTAAAACCAGCTATGACGAGGTTGGGAGACCAGCTAAAACCAGCTATGACCAGTCTGGGAGACCAGCTAAAACCAGCTATGACCAGGCTGTGAGACCAGCTAAAACCAGCTATGACCAGGCTGGGAGACCAGCTAAAACTAGCCTGATCAGCTAAGACCAACACTGACCAGCTAAAACCAGCTAAAAAAAAAGTGTTCAAAACCCCTCTAAAACCAGCTATGACCAGGCTGGGAAACCAGCTAAAACATCTTAGGCTGGTTTGAGCTGCATCAAAAATGAAACGTCCTGATATGGATGTGATATTTTTAGTTTTATATAATTAATTGTGTCCATAACCTGCATTTATACCTCCAACCAACAGCCATTTCACTTTAAATGAGCTGTAATATTATCCAAACGCGAGGACCAATGCTGTTTTATGTTTGTTTACGTCTTAAGACAATACATATCTCAAGACCTCTATTTAACAAAGAAGGAGGGTCTTTCATTAAAAAATATGCCGTGTCAACCAATGAAATGCGCGGCTGATGTAACGGGCATGCACGACTGGCCAATCACAAACACAATAACAAACCCATCCATGTCTACCCCAGTGTCCAAGCGACTAGCCAATCGCGCTTCGAGCTCACCTAACTGACGTGCGTCTCCACCAATGGGAGGCCAGATCTAAAAGTAATCAGTCCTGCCTTCGCGGAGAATGCCAGAGATACTCGGTAATGGCGACAGGTTTGGTAAGTAAAAAAAAGTTGTGGAAATATTACCGTGAAACGAAACAGTAATGTCAATGAAGTTTATTTCGTGTGACTATTTTAGACGGCGACGGTTGTGGCCGTGGTGAGAAACACGACTGTCATTCATTGATTCGATCGCAAATGACAACTTTATACTTGACGGTTTTTTTTCTCTGTGACGTTTGTTGTTTTGTTTGAGCGTTAGTAATTCTCAACGTCAACTTATCGACGGTAATCAAACACAACCTGTCGTGTTTCTTTAATAAAGCCCAGAAGAAAACAGGGTCTCCATTCATTACTATGGGGGGAAAGGAAGGACTTGATGTACCATGTCTCAACTTGTTGACATTCTTTTGTTTACAGCTGCCACCATTGACATTTGAGCTCAGTTTTAAGCATTTATTTCATTATTTCTATATTGATCAAACGTCCAAACGCTGGATGGTCTGTATAAGATGTGTTTTTTTTATTAAATACCGCAGTTGTTGATTCATTTTGGCGATTTTTTTCCAAACAAAGACCTTCATACTGTTATTACAACCCTATTGAAGTCATGGTTCCCGTGTTCAGTTACAACAGCGACATTATTCGTGCTAAAATATCAATTATAAACCGAAACATATATGCGTTTCCGTACGTTTTGTTCTTCTTTAATTCGCGAGTGCAGAAAAATCTTATTTTCTTCCTGTGTGAAAAACTGAAACCGAGCAAAATGGCCTTAAATGAAGCTTTCCGCTCATAAACACGGACTCATAATCGATTGAATCGATCGGGGGGACTTTCATCTATGAATATCACAAGTTATGATGACATTTCCAGCGTAATCTATCGCTGTTATTGATCCCCCGTTGTTACGCAGTTATGAATGAATGAGCTGCGCTGCGCATGCGCGAAGTCCCAGAAAGTTTATAAACAAGCCTTGCGTGCAATGCGGGTCACGTGAGCGCGCTTTACAGAAAGTGTTCGCGAAAACAAAATGAACGGCGCAAGCCTTTTAAATTCTCTCGTTTAATATACGTGTGCTCAAGCAGTGGAAAAGAACATATTGCACAATACCCCACAGAAAAGGCTGTTTGTTTCTGTTTCCTTCCTTCATTCGTTCATTCATTCAACACAAAAAGGCCACACGATGCAAAAACAAAGTAAAAGCATATGCAAGTATGCTGGTCTGGAAATTACCTACCCATTTTCTTTCACTTTAAACACTTCTCTTGTATTTGCAGCCTTCCCAGCTGACATGTTATAATATGGTGTGGGAAGTGAAAACTCAGTCAGTCCCTCAGAGAGTCCAGCAAGTCCAGTCACAGAGCTCCGGTATGGATGAGGCCTTCAACCTGCTCAAATGCAATGAGCGTCTGCCCTCTTCCCCCGGATGCCCTTCTAACGAGAGCCACATGGAGTATGGTAATTAGGTTTACCACTCACATTTTCATCTAAAAAAATGTAAGTGCAAACATTTTTCACAGACAGTTTCTGTCTGTGCAGATGACCTGCCTGAGCTGCAGGAGGTGCAGGATGACCAGTCGACCCCCGGCGTGTTCCAGCTGGCCCCGGGCGTGTCGCATCATGAGGAGGTGCCCGGCGAAGGATGGAGTTCCAGGCCAGAGGGCAGCATTTCACACACGAATTGGCTGACCGAGCTGGCCAACATCGCCACGAGCCCTCAAAGCCCCCTGCTCCAGAACGCCCCACACAATCGGTCAGGGAATCCTGGAATATATGCGCATTCATGTAAATTATACAGCTCAGGCTATACTGATGATGCTGCGTTATCTTTGCAGGTCTTCTCCTGTCCACATCTTCTCCAGCAGTAGCAGTTTACATTCCTACGCTAGACCCCCTCTGTCTTCCAGCAGCGCCCCCAGCCCTGCCCGCAGCCACATGAGAGAACGCCGCCGCACCAGGGTACGGCCACGGGCCTCTCCAAACACAAACACTAATAATCAGGTTTAACGGGAATGTTATGTGCAAACTCAATTTACCGGCCATGAAACGTATTTATATTATTAGATGTGTATATAATATATATATATATATATATATATATATATATATATATATATATATATATATATATATATATATATATAAATATCTAAATATATATAAGCTCGCTAAAGCCAACAAATTGAGCTTATTCGCCATATTTAAAGGTCCCGTTCTTCGTGATCCCATTGTTCAAACTTTAGTTAGTGTGTAATGTTGCTGTTAGAGCATAAATAATACCTGTAAAATTATAAAGCTCAAAGTTCAATGCCAAGCGAGATATTTTATTTAACAGAAGTTCCCTTTCAAAGCCTACAGCGAACGGCCGGCTTGGACTACATCCTGGTACTTCCTTCATTAATTACGTCAGTAGAACAGTAGAACAGACTAACCTCCCCCCACAAGACTACGCGGAAAAGGGGGCGTGGTCTTGTTGCTGTCCCACGTGGAGAAGAGGACGGTCGCGTGGAGAAAAGGAAGTGTTGCGTTTGAGTGTTTGTCGCCATGTCGTTGAGACGCTGTTATTTTCATCCCGGAGTCAAATCACCTTTGTTTGGCTTTCCCAGGGACGCTGTAGAGATCATTAAGCGCATATATCTCCCGTTAAGAGGCGTGACCTTTCCACGTGCGCTAAGCTGCTGTCGAATCACAACACAGGAACCGTGCCACGTTCGCTAAGCTGCGGTCAAATCACAACACGGGAACCGCTGGCACAATCAGAACTCGTTACGTATTTCTGAAGGAGGGACTTCATAGAACAAGGAACTCATCAGCCGTTTTTAGGACAGTGAAAACAGCGGTGTACAGATCAGTAAATTGTGTTAAAAATACTGTTTTTTTTTACACGCGCAACATGAACACATGTTATATTGCACACTGTAAACACAATCAAAGCTTCAAAAAAACGCGAAGAACGGGACCTTTAAAAAAAAAATCTATGTCAGCCATTTTGCAACAAGACTAGAGCTGCCTCGCAGAAGCCCCTTCCATATATAATGCATAAAAAACCTGTACAACCTGGAATTATCAGAAATGGACAGGCCATTTTAGCGCCATCTACCAGTGAAGTTGTGAATTGCACCCGCCCACCGCTCACCCCTCTCTTTCAAAGCACATAGAGAAGCTACAGTGGCCGACACAGGACAAAGATGTCGTCTGAGACCACAGAGCTAGCGCTCTGTAGAGAAGTTTGTCCGTTTAGGGCTACTGTAGAAACATGGTGGCGCAAAATACCGGCTTCACTGTAAGGGGACCCGCGGTGTATGGAGATAGAAATGGCTCATTCTAATGGTGCGTTCACACTAGACGCGAACGAAGCGCTAAGCACGAGTGATTTACATGTTAAGTCAATACAAAAACGTGAATAGACATTGACGTGGATTGAGTGTTTCGGGCATTTGACGCGCGTAACGCGTGAATCACGCGAGTTGAAAAATCTGAACTTTGCCGGATATTCGCACCACGCTAACCAATCAGGAGCTTGCTCTAGTAGTGATGACAATGAGGACAAAATCATATGTGGATAACTGGAGATGTATGTACTTTATAGAAACAGGAATAAAAAGGATCTTGCTTGGAAGAAAGTGAGTGAGGAGGACAGTCTGGTAAGTTGTAAAAAGTGCTCTTTTATAAACATTTGAGACTACAAGTTCGCTAAAGCCGACAAATTGAGCTTATTCGCCATATTTAAAAAAAAAAACTATGTCGGCCATTTCGCATCAAGACTAGAGCTGCCTCGCAGAAGCCCGTTCCATGACACGAATTTGAGCCTGTTGTGAAGCAAATGTCAAGCGCGACTGAAGCGAGTAAACTAAAAATGTTCAAGCGCCCAACTACGCGCGAATAGCCCAATTTATTTGCACAAGCCGCGTGGTTATGGAGATCCTGGACAAGTGGCCCCACCTGCTGGGTTTCAAGTAGCGTACGCACAGTCAGGTAATAAAAACATAACAGTTCATTATTTAAGGTCTTTATACTCCACTGAAAACATAGTTATGGATATTATATTGCATTTCTGTCAATAGATCCTCATATATACTACACACTGCACCTTTAATTAAGAAAACGCACAGAATTAAAAAATGATTATATTAACATATCGCCTATTATATTGTATTGCGCATGATGGTGCCTATAGACAGCAAGCATTCGAATGAAGTTTATCAATAAATGATCAAAGAATATGCCTTATAAAAAAATTTTATCTATCACATCCAGTAGTCTTTTAAAGCCATTCACTGAGTGTTTATTTTTTTTTATTCATATGTTTATATATTATTTATGATATATATTTTTATATTATATATGATATATTATTATTAGGCTATTATTGGTTACATTTTGTAAAATAAATGTATTGTTATATGTGTTAAAGTATATATTTTGTAAATACTGATCATGCCAATAAAGTTTTGACTGTATTTCTGTAGCTCCTCGTGCCCGTGACAGAATTCGATTGAAGTTTGAATAATTGGTTATTATTTTAAGCTACAATATATATTCTCTCATTTATATATATATATATATATATATATATATATATATATATATATATACACATGTAATAGGCTAATAATAATAATAAATAAAGACTAGATTGGTGAATAGATTTAAAAGGCTGTGAGATGTTTTCTTGTAGGCCTATATTATTTTATGTTCTTACATATTTTATCATTTATTGAAAATAACGAACTTCATTCGAATGCTTGCTGTCTATAGACACCATTGCGCGCAATACAATTTAATAGCCAATACGTTAATATAATAATTTTTTAATTAGCGCTTTTTCTTAAAGCAGGGTATCTGCAGGTTTCACCAAGTCAAATTTAAGACTTTTTCAAGACCATTATGAATTAAATTTAAGACCTATATCACGCAATAAAAGAAACCTACAAATGGAAATGCAGAATCACAAAATTACTTGCAAAGCAAATTAATTTATTCAAATTGAACAAAGTATTAGTAAACTTGCACTTCCTCATAGCCATCCCAGCAGGATTAATATACAAATACACTACCGGTCAAAAGTTTGAGAATGGTAAGATTTTTTAAATGTTTTTACAGAAGTCTCTTCTGCTCACCAAGGCTGCATTTATGTTAATAAAAATACAAAAAAAGCTGTAATATTGTGACAGTTCTGTTGTGACTGTTCTCTATGTGAATATATAGTAAAGTGTCATTTATTCCTGTGATCAAATCTGAATTTATCATCATTACTCCAGTCTTCAGTGTCAAATGATCCTCACTAATCATTCTCATATGAGGATCTGATGATCAACAAACATTTGTGATTATTATCAGTGTTGAACACAGTTGTGTAAAACATTTTTTTAGGATTCTTTGATGAATAGAAAGTTCTAAAGAACAGCATTTATCTGAAATAGAAAGTAAAACAATTATTTCTGAAGGTTTATGTGACTCTAAAGTCTGGAGTAATGATGCTGAAAATTCAGCTTTGAATCACAGAAATAAATTGCATTTTAAAATATATTCAAATATAAAATAGTTATTTTAAATTGTAAAATAAAATTCACAATAATACTGTTTTTGCTGTATTTTGGATCAAATAAATGCAGCCTTGGTGAGCAGAAGAGACTTAGAAGAAGAAGAGATCTACTTGGCCACTGTTATATATTTTGTTCAGTTGAGCACTTCCCAAATGTTTCCAACTATTTGTAAATCGTGAGAATTTGCTATTTTAACCAAGGAACCGGGACGTGTGAGGGAGTCACCTGTCAATGGCATCATATCTGCGTTACCCTCGGTTTCCGGTTTTATTTTGCAGAAACGCTTTACTCTCACTGCAGTGTGAACAAGTGTCATAGCAGCCGCCGAGAGAACGCACAGAGTAACGTCACAACATAATTTTCAACACACTCAGATGTGTCTAATATGATCAACAGAGCTGTGTTACCTCATACTGATGACCGGAAAAGCGGAAGTGGCGCCGGCTACTATGCCATAATAAAAGTCCCGCTGGCGACTGTCATAATAAAAGTCCCGCTGATTGTAAGGTGTGTGTTGTGTTCATCTTATCAACAATCGCTCCTGCGGTTCCTCAGCTCCACAACACTTGGTCCTGCTCTGCTTCAGACTACAGTAACGTTAATAATAATAATAATAATAATAATAATTAATTACATTTATATAGCGCTTTTCTAGGCACTCACTCAAAGCGCTTTTACATAGAAGGGGGGAATCTCCTCAACCACCACCAATGTGCAGCATCCACCTGGATGATGCGACGGCAGCCATATTGCGCCAGTACGCCCACCACACACCAGCTGATTGGTGGAGAGGAGACTGAGGGATGATACCAATCGTATATATATATATGGGGATGATTAGGAGGCCATGATGGACAGGGGCCAATGGGCACATTTTTTTGGCCAGGATGCCGGGGTTACACCCCTACTCTTTATCGAAAGACATCCTGGGATTTTTAATGACCACAGAGAGTCAGGACCTCGGTTTAACGTCTCATCCGAAGGACGGTGCTTGTTACAGTATAGTGTCCCCATCACTATACTGGGGCGTTAGGACCCACACAGACCACAGGGTGAGCACCCCCTGTTGGCCTCACTAACACCTCTACCAGCAGCTACCTAGTTTTCCCAATTTGGTCTCCCATCCAGGTACTAACCAGGCTCAGCCCTGCTTAGCTTCAGTGGGAAACCAGTCTCTGGCTACAGGGTGATATGGCTGCTGGCTAATCACATCCATCAACATGATTTCTGCCCGAGTCCTATCCCGATTCTTTCCCACCGGCTGTGAGGTGAAGACCACATGTCCCAAGATTCTGCGCTCAAATATGGCGTCATCAAACTACGCCTTTGTTTTGAACAGGCGACCTCTAGTGGACGGAAAAGTCACATAGTGCAGCTTTAACTATTATATAAAATATTATTATAGCCCTATCCATTTCTGGTAATTCCAGGTTGCTATGGTCGCGCAGGTTTTTTACGCATTCAGCTCATGGCCATGAGAAACAGATATTGTTCCCTCAACATATAAAGTCGTGGCCACGAGAAAAGTATATCGTTCCCTCAACATAAGATCTTTACAACATAATGATGTCATTACCTTGACAAAATGATCTTGTGGCCACGACAAAATTGGCAACTTGACTTGTCTAAAATGTAAACGCGCTCTTTGATGTTGCTCTGTACACATACTGTGGATTCTGAAAAAAAAATTCTGTAATGTTTTTTTTGTTCATGGGTGCTTTGGTGTGCATAAATGTATGAGTTATAAGGACTCCTTATATCATTTGGTTATTTGATGTCCTTTTTGAGTCTCAGTGTCGTTTGTGAAAATCACACGTTAGTCTGACTTTGCTGGATATAGCAAATGATGACAAAATGAACGTTAAACAAGATATATGGTGTGTGTGTGTGCTATTAATCTCAAACTTATCATGACATTAAGCATACACTATTTATGTAAAAATGTAAATGATCTGATTGATGTCAAGATCTTGTATGGCCAAAGCAAGAGTCCAGCACTCTGTAAAGTCTCCTCCAGCACATCCCAAAGACTTTCAATGAATTTAAGCTCTGGACACAGAGGTGAAAATGATCCTTCATGCTCCCTCACAACCATTCTCTCACAATCTGAGCCTTATGATGTTCTTCATACGTGGTTGTTTAAGAAATAAAAAGCTACACACTCCATCCATCAGGGTTAGAAGAACTGATGCCAAACATATAACATAATAAATCACTGCTATAATGATCAAATCAGAGACTCTTAAGTCCAAACATGTTCTCATCATATTTACAGTTTGACTGAAAGCATGCAGTATGTTGCAGTTCTTAATAAAGTAAGCGGCCACATGTCCTGTAACCCAGTCATTTAATTTACTGTGGCAGTTAAAGAGTAAATGGGATATAGTATAAACCTTTGAGGCTGTTTTGTTTTCGTTTTACAGGCCAGCAGCGAGTCGGAGTCTGGCATTTTCTGTATGTCGTCTCTGTCCGATGATGACGACCTGGGATGGTCCCACTCCTGGCCCTCCACTGCCTGGCACTGTTTCCTGAAAGGTAAAGACACACACAGATAAAGTGTTCCCAAAAGCTTGGGAACAAAATAACAGCTGATATCATGATGGCAGTCCTTTTATCAATGATTTAGAGAAGTGTGGTGAACAGCACCTTCTGCTGTTACAAACGCAGAGCAGCAGGAGTAAAAGAGGAAAACAGGCGTGTCTCTGGGTCACAGGAGGGACAAGAAGTCCTCAGAACACATTCTCATGCCCTCTCCATTTTACTTAGATGTAGTTTTATTTGAATAAAAGTGTATTTAGTTTAACTTTTCACTTGTGATATGTGGGTATCACCAAACTTTTATCACTGTGCTATCCGTCTTTTCCCTCCAGGAACACGTTTACGCTTCCACAAAGGTCCGAACGTGGAGTGGCAGGATGCAGAGGATGTGACGGAGTCGGATGAAGATTCTGAGGATGAGGGAGAAACACAGTCCAAACCGATGAAGGTAATGATGTGCACATGAGCCCTGTAATTATTCATCTTCTAAGTATGCATTGAAAAATCTTACTGCCAATATAGTAATTGAAGTGTGTTTGTCTCGCAGAGTTATGGCTCTGATGGTCTAAAGCTGGTGGTCTTTGAGGACAGTGTGTCTTTTGGACAGTCTGTCCTGAAGTTAACCTTTGACCCTGGTTCCCCTGAAGCAGGGCTTCTGACCGCTGAGTGCAGATTGGACCATCCGTTTTTTGTGAAAAATAAAGGTAAATGTTTTTTCGACGCAGTCTCGTTAACAGATCAATGTGATTTCAGAAGATTATTCTAACAGTGTGTGTGTGTGTTAGGGTGGTCGTCTTTCTATCCGAGCCTTACCGTTGTACAGCACGGCATTCCCTGCTATGACATGCAGGTTGGAGACTTGTGTCTGCCGCCAGGACACCGTGACGCCATCAACTGCGACGACTCTGTCGTTTTTGACACTTTTAGGAGGTACCAGCGTTCACTGATTTTCCTTCATTTAAATAAAGATTAAATAAAATATTAGATCAAAGTAATACAAATATTAGATGAAATATTGGCAACTAACTGAAATTAATTTGAAGTATTAAGTACTAAAATGACTAAAACTGGGATTAAAAAAAACATATACTTATATGTTGATTGGGATATTTGTTTGTTCCTTATTGTTTTCCGCCGTTGTGTTATAATGAACATACTGCATATGTATCTCCTTTTTTATTTATAATTATTATTACTAATATTATTATTATTCTTTGGTTTGATTTTGTTTTGTTTATGACTGGTTGTTTTTGATTGATCTGGGCATTAAAAACTTTATAAATTAGTTGTTGTTTTTTTAACTATTAAAAATGACAAAAGTACACAACAAAATTACTCAAATTAAAATGAAAACTGATATTTTTTATATATGTTGGGGGGGGGGGGGGTAAAAACAAATACAACCATAATGTATTAAAACGAATTTATAATATTATAATAATATACCGGTAACACTTTACAATAAGGCCTCATTTGTTAACATTTGTTAACATTAGTCAATGCATTAACTAACAATGAACAATATATTTTTACAGCATTTATTGTTCATTTATTGTTAAATGTTCATGTTAGTTCTCAGTGCATTAACTAATGTTAACTGATACAACTTTTAACCTTTAAAAATGTATTTGTAAATATTGAGATTAACATTAAATAAGATTAATAAATGCTTTAGAAGTATTTTATATCATTGTTAGTTCATGTTAACTAATGTAGTTAACTAATGAAACCTCATTGTAAAGTGTTACAATAATTGGGGGTTAATTGGCAATTTCAAAATATGATTTAAGCAACAACAAAAATGTTATTAATGTGATATATGACCTAATTTGATACTTGTTTGCAACTAGTATCTTATTAATTTTTTGTTAATTTTAGTTTAGATTTTCTAGATATAATAACAACATAGATACATAATGTCTGACATAAGAACTTAAACTTGGCGCGTGTAACATCTTGACTGTTTTCTCACCCTACACACAGTTATGACTTCACTCCTCTCGACTCTTCCGCCGTGTACGTTCTGAGCAGCATGGCACGCCAGCGTCGGGCGTCCCAGTCCAGTGGGGGCGCTGTGAGTCCCGACTGTGAGGCCCTCGGCTCCTCCCTCCACTCCACCAGCAGCAAATCACAACGCAGCCACGCCTCAGGGAGCTCTGGAGCCACACCCACAAAGTGCAAGCGGCCAATGAATGCCTTCATGCTTTTTGCCAAGAAGTACAGGGTGGAATACACACAGATGTACCCCGGCAAAGACAACAGGTGTGTGGATGTGGAGCTGTCTTGATGTCTGTTTCCTACGTAGGCAGCATCCCAACTAAAATGGGACAAAATAGTTCATTTTCATTGAAGAGAGAAAAAAACATTAGGCTAAAATGAGTTTATTATGTGTTGTAAACATGCTGACTACCTTAATTTGTCCGGTTACATGGGTCTTTCTCTTGTAATTGTGTCTGTGTCTAATTTACTCAGAGCTATCAGCGTGATTCTGGGCGATAAATGGAAGAAGATGAAAAACGAGGAAAGGAGGCTGTACACCATGGAAGCCAAAGCTCTGGCCGAGGAGCAGAAACGTCTCAACCCTGACTGCTGGAAACGCAAGAGAACAAACTCGGTTAGCATTTTTGAATTTAATATTGTGAATCTGTTTTTTAAAGATAAAATTGGACTTACATTATATTGCCAAAAGTATTGGGACACCCCTCCAAATCATTGAATTCAGGTGTTCAATCACTTCATGGCCACAGGTGTATAAATCAAGCACTAGGCCTGCAGACGCTTCTACAAACATTAGTGAGAGAATGTGTGGCTCTCAGGAGCTCAGAGAACTCAAGCGTGGTGCTGTGATCACACCTGTGCAATCAGTCCATTCGGGAAATTTCCTCACTACTAAATATTCCACGCTCAACTGTTAGTGGTGTTATAACAAAGTGGAAGCAATTAGGAACAACAGCAACTCAGCCACGAAGTGTTAGGCCATGTAAAATCACAGAGCGGGGTCAGCGCATGCTGAGGGTCACAGTGCACAGAAGTCGCCAACTTTCTGCAGCGTCAACAACTACAGACCTCCAAACTTCATGTGGCCTTCAGATGAGATCAAGATCAGTGTGTAGAGCTTCATGGAATGGGTTTCCATGGTCGAGCAGCTCATCCAAGCCTTACATCACCAAGTGGGATGCAGTGGGGTAAAGCACGCCGCCAATGGTCTCTAGAGCAGTGGAGACGTGTTCTCTGGAGTGACCAATCACGCTTCTCTGTCTGGCAATCCCATGGACAAGTCTGGGTTTGGCGGTTGCGGGGAGAATGGGACTTGCCTGACTGCATTGCGCCAAGTGTAAAGTTTGGTGGAGGGGGGATTATGATGTGGGGTTGTTTTTCAGGGGTTGGGCTTGGCCCCTTAGTTCCAGTGAAAGGAACTCTTAATGCTTCAGCATACCAAGACATTTTGGACAATTTCATGCTCCTATCTTTGTGGGAACAGTTTGGGGACGGCCCCTTCCTGTTCCAACATGACAAACACGAGTTTGGTGTGGAGGAACTTGAGTCCTGACCTCAACCCGATAGAACACCTTTGGGATGAATTAGAGCCGAGACTGAGAGCCAGGCCTTCTCGTCCAACATCAGTGCCTGACCTCACAAATGAGCTTCTAGAAGAATGGTCAAACAGAAGAAGAACTGAAGCTGTTATAGCTGCAGGGTGGGCCGACTCCATATTAAACCCTACGGATTAAGAATGGGATGTCATTAAAGGTCATGTGCATGTAGAGGCAGACGTCCCAAAACTTTTGGCAATATAGTGCACCTTGACTTTGTTAAAAGAACTGTCAGCATTTTCACTGGCTCATTAGAAATTTGAGATTGATCGTTCAAACATTTTCCTCTCCATTTCGCTAGGGCTCTCAGCAGAACTAGCCTGAGGATCGTCACAAAATCACGAACTGGACAGCAGGAGACGGACACCGACACACATTCTCTCAGAAGAATGATAAACCGCAACTGTGATGCAACACGCACTTGCTTTAGGAAAAAAACAACAACTAATCAAATTAGCTAATTACAACGATACGTCTTCGCGCGAAGAATTGCGAAAGAATGACATTTAAAAAAAATATATGAACAAAAGGCAAATCATGATATAATTATATGCGATATAAAAAAAATTTAATCATTGTAATCATCTAACAGTGCTTATGTATTTTTCTTATCCTTTCAAAAATGACGAAAATGCCTTACTCTTCCAAAGCAAGACAACGCTCAGTTCTTCTATCAGGTAATTTCGTATTTCTAGGCTTGAAAGGTGCAACCCTGTGGTGCTATTTTACTGAGGCCGAAGGAGCGCTATATATACAAATAATGTCTATTTTTAAATGTAAAAAGGGGAAATTTAGATCTTAGCTTGTTTTTTCAGCTGTTCATATTAATTATATTTGTATAACTCAACTTATTGCACAGACTCAAATGTATTGCAAGCGGACGAATGCTTTTGAACTGCGTATTCGTCGACGTGCTGGAAAGTGGTCGAATTTGATATGACACCAGTCCAGCCTAGGCCATATTCAGTGTGTGTGTCTGCGCAGTTGTGTGTGTGTGTGTATGATAGTCTATCCATAAGGCCATATTGTACATGGATAGAGTCCCGCACGCAAGCACACAAGTACAACGACACACACGTTGTCACACACAGCACTTCAGGGCCATGCCTTCACTGTAAGTGTTCTTGTTTTTGCACTTTATATTCATATATAACCTTATACAACCAATAAATGTATACAAGCTGAAATGCTGTGTAAAAAAATATATATATCTTGATAAGATGTATCCTTTGACACAATCATGGCCAAACGGAGCAGCTGAGTGTTGCGCTTTGTGTTTGCCATTGGATTGCATTACAAATACATTTTTGTTAATATTGTACAGGTCAACGTTCCCATCCATTTCTTGCACAAACTATTCTTGTATCATATTATAAATAAAATTTTAAACTCGCTACCCTAAACATGTGCACCCTTTCTTTTGTGTCTCCTGACGGAAAAAAAGTTAAACATGAACAATGTCATTAATGTGATGTTGACTACCACATTAAGTCATTTTATACTTAAAGGGATAGTTCACCCAAAAATTACATTTCTGTCAATTACTCACCCTCATGTCGTTCCAAAGCCGTAAGACTTTTTGATGAAATCTCTCTAAAAACATGTATAAGGAACGTCATTTGCAACTTTCAAGGTCCAGAAAGGTAGTAAAAATCGTCCATGCGACTCCAGTGGTTCAACCTGAATGTTATGAAGAGATGAGAATACATTTTGTCCACAAAAAACAAACAAAAATAACGACATTACTCAACAATTTCTTCTCGTCTGTGTCAGTCTCCTATGCTGTTCACGTAGTAAATAAAGTGCAGCGCTTCCGAGATCTACGGCAGAATGGCGGCTCACCATTGGTAAGCCGGTAAGCGTGCGTTGTTGAATAAAGTCGTTATTTTCGTTATTAACCCATTTAATCCCACCGGTCACAATAGTGACAGTAAAAAAATGTTTTCTAAGGCTATAAAAATGTTACTGAATGATCTATCAATGCATTTCCAGCAGATATTGAAATAATAAAGTGTCTCATTTAAATATGTGCAGTGTCGCATGTTTACTGTAAATTGTCACATGACCAGAGCTGTTTACTTCCTGTTTGCGCCAAGAGAAGAGGATGGCAGCAGGAAAGCTCCCAAAGAAAAGGGTGGTAAAGTATGTTAACATAAAGATAGGACATAGATTTTTGGTACACATCATGTTTAAGGTGTCTAGTATTGATATATGCATTTGCAATTACTCAACTTCGTTTAATGTGGTCATAGAACTCACAAACATGTCATCGGCAACAATAGTGACCGGTGGGATAACCCATTGTATCTACATACTAATACACATAGGCTAACTGTTCTACCTTACTTTCTACCTAATTTTATACACACACACACGGTCACGTCTCCTCTGATGTCTGATCTCCACACACACACACACACACACACACACACACACACACACACACACACACACACACACACACACAGACAGACAGACAGACAGACAGAAACTCACACACACACACACACAGACAGAAACTCACACACACACACACACACATGGTCACGTCTCCTCTGATGTCTGATCTACACACACACACACACACACACACACACAGACAGACAGAAACTCACACACACACCCACAGACAGAAACTCACACACACACACATGGTCACGTCTCCTCTGATGTCTGATCTCCACACACAAACACACACACACACACACACAGACAGACAGACAGACAGACAGAAACTCACACACACACTCACTCACACACACACACACACACACACACACACACACACACACACACACAGAAACTCACACACACACATGGTCACGTCTCCTCTGATGTCTGATCTCCACACACACACACACACACAGACAGACAGACAGAAACTCACACACACACACACACACAGACAGAAACTCACACACACACACACACACACATGGTCACGTCTCCTCTGATGTCTGATCTCCACACACAAACACACACACACACGGTCACGTCTTCTCTGATGTCTGATCTCCACACACACACAGACACACACACAGAAACACACACTCACACATGGTCACGTCTCCTCTGATGTCTGATCTCCACACACACACCCACCCACACACACACAGACACACAAAAACAAACAAAAAACATACACACACAAACACACTGCACAGGTCAAATAGACCTATATTAAATCAATACAATGGTTGATACAACACAGTATCCCACCGGTCACAATGGTGACCGATCATAAAACACACTTTTTTCACACACTTTTCCATGAAAATTTAAAAAAAATGATGATTGATTGTTTCAAAGGGATACTACTGACACATGATTTGGATATTTTTGTGTCTGGGAAAAATTTGGGATTAAATGGGTTGACATTTGACAACTAACGTTATGCGTCGCTCCGTTGCTCTGATTGGTTGTAGGTCTATCCAATTGAGGTCTTTCCTGATTCGGTTTAAACACGCCCCATAATCACAGCCCAACGGAGCAGATCAGACTCATATTCTGACTAGAATTGAGTATGACGACGTCAGGCTAGTTTTTTTCACTTTCTTATTTAAAAATGTATTATCAAAAAAGTGACATATCTTTATCAAAAACACAAGCTGTATATTTCCGTTTAATTTTAAACCCTCGCCAATGTCTTGCCCCTATAATCTTCTATTATAAACGGCAACGCATATACGATTGATGAAATCTATTATATTCTGCGGTAAATGAACAAACAAACAGCACTGTATCCTTGTCAGTAATTAATAGACAAAGTTTGCACAACGTGTTTTAACCGTTCAATCAGTGATTTGCATTTTAAGAATATAGTACTCATCTCCGTGGTGACGGTGTCCCTGGAGACTCTCCAGACATCAAAACAAATGTTCATTAAAACAGCCTTAATGAAGGCTGTGTGTTAATACACACCCCAGTGTATCAGAAGATCTGTGGATCAATTCAGCGAAGCTGCTTTGAAGTTTCGAGTCTTTCTCATTCTCACCATACAACAAAACTCAAGTCATTGAGTTTCACGGCCAGATATCAGGAGCATCACCATCAAATGTTACCTTTTGCTAATTATGTAATACCTGTCATCACTTGAATCTTCGTATATGACTTTTTATCTGACGTTACAGGTCTGTTATTGTTATATCATTAACTAAAATAGCATGAGTTTTAGTGTATACCCACCAGGGGGCGCTCAAATACCGACTGAAGTTTTGTGATTCTAATATAATTATTAAAGCTAAAAATTAATAAATATAAGCCTACTGTACAACAGCTTTGAAGCAGAACTGAAATATGGGTTTTGACTGCCTTAAAATAAATAAATAAATAAATAAATAAAACTAGGGCCAAATATCAGTAGCACATGATGACACTTTTATCATTATTAAGATACTACAACCATTTGGGAGAAATATTATAGAAACATTTCCAACATTAGCCCAGCTTTCCACACGTTTCTTTCGAAGACATCTCTCCTCTTGAACAATTCATGTGTTAGAAAACACTCAAATGTCCTCATGAAATTTAAATGAACGGGCCTGAACTGCTCGCCGTAGTGCACCTTTTTTACTTTATAGAAGTTTTTTACACAGGACAAAAATACATTGAATTAAAGGATATAACTAGATTGTGATATTTTTAGTAGTGCTTGCCAATGCAAAACTGATGTTGTGGTGTATCTAAGTCAAAAGACCTAGGTCTAGGATTTCCCCCCCAGCAACTTTATCATCTACCAAGTTAATAAACCAGATCATATATTTAGGCATGGACGTTGGGACGGCGTGGGAGATGCACTGGAGTATCTTCATCTATTTGCAGTGTACCACTGTTTGCTTTCTGAGCTCTGTGTGTTGACCTACTGCGACTGCGAGCTGAAACACCATCCACGGCCTTGTACTGCACACTCCTGAAACCCCTCCAAATCACACACACACACACACACACACACACACACACACACACACACACACACCACGTTTGGCTGGCAGCTCTGGCTCTATGGGGCCTCGCTGTGATAGTGACAGCTCATGTTTATGCATGATGTGGAGCTCTCCACACCCCTGATGAAGTCATGCAAGCCCGGTGACGTGCGACGCCTGGTGCTGCGGCCGAGCGTGTCCTCTCGTCAAGGACTGCGAGCAGACGGGAATCAAGCTGAGGATGAGGAGCCACATTAAAGAAGACAGTTCAAATCAGCAGCTGTCACCGCAATGTCACCGCACAGCCAGTAACAAACTCGTTTCAGAGCCGACGTGGTTAGCGTTGAAGCCGAAACAGCCAGCATTGATCAAAACTCTAATATAACAGAACACTGAATGTGTGCGCCACTGAAGCTTATTTACATTTTCTGGAGGATTCACTAAAAATCTCCCTTTTAAATACATTCTGTTTTTTCACCAACAAGTCATAATAACGAGATTGAAATTATGAAATATAAAAATGAATGCAACACATTTTTTGACATGAATAATTTTGAGTGTTTTGTCATAATTTCAAGCTGCTTGAGATTAAACCACATTGTAATGTGTCACATTTACAGGAGATTTTCACCTTTTCTTCACTTGGGTTTCCAATAATTTAGACCTTTTATGTCATATTTATGACTTTTATCTCAATTATGATTTAGTATGCCAATTTTGACTAATAATTATGGCTTCATATCTCATAATTTCATCTTTATCTCAATTGTTAAAGGATTAGTTCACTTTTAGATAAACTTTTGCTGATAATTTCCTCACCCCCATGTCATCCAAGATGTTCATGTCTTTCTTTCTTCAGTTGAAAAGAAATTAAGTTTTTTGATGAAAATTTTTTCCAGGATATTTCTCCATATAATGGACTTCAATGGGCTCCAAACGGTTCAAGGGCCAAATGACAGTTTCAGTGCAGCTTCAAAGGGCTTTAGACGATACGAGACGATGAATAAGGGTCTTATCTAGCACAACGATCTGTCATTTAAAAAAAAAAGTTAAAGTTTTATAAGCACAAATGCTCGCCTTGCTCTGTTCTGTGATGCGCGTAATACGCAATTACGTTAAAAAGGTCACGCTTGACGTAGGCGGCGGAAGTACTGAGTCAGTGTTAACAAATGTGCGGAAGGAGGACACACATACTCAAATGTCTTTGTGTCAGTTTATCGTTTAAAATGCCCATTTCGTGTGCGGATCCTGGGTGTTTTAATATTAGAAAGCCTAAAAGAACATTTTCGCCAGGACAGAAATGTGACTTGTCATAGATTTCCTATACACAATCCTGAGCGATTGAAACTGTGGTTGCTCATCACATCACAGAACAGAGCAAGGCGAGCATTTGTGCTTTTTTTTTTTTTTTACATGGACAATCGTTTCGCTAGATAAGACCCTTATTCATCGTCTGGTATCGTCTAAAGCCCTTTGAAGCTGCACTGAAACTGTTTGGAGCCCATTGAAGTCCATTATATGGAGAAAAATCCTGGAATGGGTTCCTCAAAAACCTTCATTTCTTTTCAACTGAAGAAAGAAAGACATGGACATCTTGGATGACATGAGGGTGAGGAAATTATCAGCAAAAGTTTATTTAAAAGTGAACTAATCCTTTAAACAGACAGCAATTTTGACTTTTTATCTCATATTTAGGCCTGTCACGGATCTCACAATCATGAATTTTGTGCTGACTATGAATTAATTGTCATACAAATAATTGCGTTTAATGATTTGATTTTTCACTTACAGTGTAAGCCTACTTTTTAACTTTGAATTGTATATAATATAATATAATATAATTAATATAATATAATATAATTAATATAATAATAAAATGCACAATAAAGTAGGCCCATATGATTTCTAATGTATAATATAATTAATATAATATAAGTAATATAATATAACAATAAAATGCATAATAAAGTAGGCCCATATGATTTCTGATGTATAATATAATTATTATAATATAATATAATAATAAAATGCATAATAAAGTATGCCCATATGATTTCTGATGTATAATATAATTATTATAATATAATATAATAATAAAATGCATAATAAAGAAGGCCCATATGATTTCTGATGTATAATATAATTATTATAATATAATATAATATAACAATAAAATGCATAATAAAGTATGCCCATATGATTTCTGATGTATAATATAATTATTATAATATAATAAAACAATAAAATGCATAATAAAGTATGCCCATATGATTTCTGATGTATAATATATAACATTATAATATAATGTAATTTAATATAATATAATATAATATAATATAATATAATATAATATATAATATAATATAATATAATATAATATAATATAATATAATATAATATAATATAATATAATATAATAATAAAATGCATAATAAAGTAGGCCCATATGATTTCTGATGTATAATATCCTTCATTTCATTTGAAGGAAAACCTTTGACATTATATTATTATATTCTTTGGTAAAATGTGATTGATTATTGTGCTTATCTCAAATTATGATTAGATCAAATAACCAGACGATTAACAATAATCGTGACGGCCCTACACATAATTATGACTCACTCAATGAATTATGATAATTAGTATCCCAATGTCGACATTTATTTCATAATGACTTAGAATTTCATAATTTTGTCACGCTTAAGTATGACGCATTTGTTTAGATACACTAACAGAAATGCAGAAAATGGTATTCATTAAAGTCGACATGAAACGGAAGTTGCGATCGTGTTTTCTTACCTATTGTGACGCATATCTGAGTGAAACTGCTTCTCAAACAAGAACAAATGTAGGGCGGGGCTTGATTTTGTCTGTGGGGAATTGATTGGATGGTGGTGGTTTGCTATTGGTGGATCTCAGGTGAGGGACAGGTGGCCCCGCCCTCACACCAGTAAGTCACTGCAAGAGGAGGGTGTTAAATTAAAGATTACAAAGGAACAACAGTAATGATGTGCACAGATAAATCAATTATTATAAATACTGCAATATTCCATTAAAAAAAAAAACACGGTGACTTTAAACTAGTAGTAGTTTGCATGTCTTTCAGTGCACACTGACTTCAGGCAGACACCGTTTCGCTGGCGGACCCCATTATGAATCTGCTCTTCGGAGAGGAGCAATTTGCGGAACAAATGACTAACAAAATGAACGTTTAAAGATGATGTGTGTGTGTGAGAGAGATGTCTGTGGGTGCGGCTGGCTAATCAGAGCCTGCATCTGCACACAGACTTCTTCATTAGAAGTAATTACACCACTATAATGGGAAGCGAGCGAGTATGAGAGCGAGAGAAAGATCAGACGAAATCGATGTGCTCTGCTTAACAATGACAAAAACCACTGGATGAATCAGTTGCTGTTGTGTGAAAAATGGCCAGTTGTTGTGTGAATCCTGTCGTGAGTCTCGTGTAGATGAACGTTTACTGGCCGCTTAAAGTCTCGCCCTGATTGCAGGAAGAGACAGTTTGAGTGTTTGACCGAAATGTAAACCAATCAAAGTTTGTCTTGGTCATTTACGGGTGGTTTATCTGAATTAGATCATGCAGCAATAAAAGACAAATAGCAATCAACAAAGCAGAACAAACACTACCGTTCAAAAGACAGTAAGATTTGTTAATGTGTTAAAAAGAAGTCTCTTCTGCTCACCAAGACTGCAATTATTAGATCGAAGGTACAGTAAAAACTAGCCTGACAAGCCACACCCACATCATGATTTTGGGTCTGGGAACTCACCATTGGCAGGGCTCAATCCGAGGGGCGGGATAAACGGTTGTCTTTCAAATTCCCTCTGCACGCAATTGGAGTGTGTTCCAATGACAAAATTTGCATTTAGGAGATATAAGCATTCAAAACTTACAGTCTCCCACTTCTAGGGTTCTCACTCACAGAATGTAAATGCGCACGGCCGCTCGGTTCGGGCATTCATAACGGAGCGGTGCGGAGCAAAGTGAGTGTTTCAACTTTTCAATGAATTCCTATGAAACTTAAGCTTCCATATGCATGATCTGAAAACTAGGGCTGTAATCAACCAAAGAAAATCTTGGTCGACTGAAGTCCTGAAATTTTCGACTAAAAATGACGTTAGGAAAAAAAAACGTTAAATGAATTAGCTGCGTACTGTGCACAGTACTTGGTGGCCTTGTCTGCCTAAATTAATTATAAATAAACATAAAAAACTAGTAGGCTATTTCCAGTATATTAAATTGTTTTTGACCTGATTATTTTGCACTGAAATGAGTCTGACACACGAGTCTGTCGGCTCTGACAGCGTTGCATCACGTGCACCTGCGCAATATCATAGCCTATGATTTCTGAAAATATAGTACTATGTTCTCAACTAGTGATATCATCACAAGAACTTTTAAGGAATATGCAACATTATTTAGACAATTGTTTTTGTCTTATGTATTATACTAACTGACAGACACTTTCATTTCAGCCGCTCTGTGAACATAGGATCAGCTCAGCTTCGCGGCTGAGACACGAATAGACTATTAACTTAAAGCTTTTACTCTTAAACACAAAAGGCACGTCCACTTTAATAAAAAAGGAATATTTATTAAACAAGCCAGATCAAGAGCAGAAACAAAATAAAGTGCATAACTGAAAAATAAAGCATAGGCTCAAAACTAATACAAACAGTGGGCACTGCGCATTAGGCTCCAAATAAAAAATAAAATAATAAAGTGTCCAAATCCAATAAATAATACTAGAAATACATCTGCACAATAATAAAAGGGACGGGGCAACTCAAAACAGACGGGGCAACCTAACGCAGATAAGTTAGCTTACCGTCTTTAGGTGATATGACATGTTTGTCGTCGAGCTGTGATATGCAAACTGTTGCTTGCAAAATTGGCATTCGACTTTTTTCCCCATTTTTTATTTTTTAAAAATGCTGCCACACTGCCGATGTATTTGTTGACATGGTAGAAGAGGACTGACTAGGAAAACGCTCTCACAATTAAATAAATAATATAACAGCAAAGTAGCCTAACGTTACTTCAATCTGTCTCTCTTCTCCAGTGGGTTGGGCTAATCCAAAAGAAGTGAAAACAAGGGGGTGTTCTGAAGACAGACTGTTACCTGTGAAACAGGGCTGCTCTGAAAACACCCCCATTAGCAGTTAGTGCTCTCCACCTGATGAAATGAACACAGCAAAACTGATGAAATGAACGCTGCAAAAAATCGACCAATCAGAATTTTGGTCAAGCCAGAACGTATCGACTAATAATCGACGAATCAACAGGGAGATTACTGCACTACTGAAAACGCGCCAGACTGGACATGCGTTGAGAATGACAGCCGCGCTTACCTTTTGCTCAGCTCTTCGCTCTTGTGATGAATGAGATCTGACTCCTGTTGCGTCTGTGACGTGACTTTCCTTCGGCTCACTCACACTTTATTGAAAAGACACGTTCAGTTTTTAATTGTAGTGTCTGTTCTGTAACTGAACAAAATTATTGTATTAGTATGAAAATCAAAACGACGTTGGGGGCAGTGTCATGGTGGGCAAATGATAATAACCAATAGCCGTGGCTTTGGGAGTGGACTCGTAGGGAAGCGAAGCAAGTGCATTCTGGGAGTTGTTGTCTTTCATACACACGAGACAAAAATAAATGTTCTGTCTTTTCTCAGTCTAAAAGGCACCAAATTCAAAAATAATTTCACATTTCTACTACATAAATGACCCAGTTTAAATACACATTCATCTTTCCAGCGCTGAAGTGCCCCTTTAAGAATGACTTCAGTGCCGTTCTTTTTTCTTTTCTCAAAGAAAAGCTGAACTGCAAGTCTTCCAGAGTCACAGCCAAAGCCAATTCGACAGACCGCTGTTTGCCAGCAGTAGCACGCGGAACCGCCGCAACTCTGCCGTCATTATGTTAAGCCCGCCCACCGACTCTATACACGATGTGATTGGCCTGACCAGAGTTTGGTTTTTCCAGCTCGCAAGCCAACGGAGAGTTGCTAGACGACCCTGGCTGCAAATTACATCTAGGGTGCATCTAGATTTCTAGGCTAAGTAAAAACTGTAATATTGTGAAATATTATTACAATTTAAAATAACTGCTTTCTATGTGAATTTATTGTAAAATGTAATAATTAGGGGTGTAATGATACTCATGTCACGATTCGATACATATCACAATATGATATTATTGCAATACTCCAAGACATATGGTAAAAGGTTAACAAAAAAATTACTGTTGATTAAAATGTTACATTTGGGATTACCTTGCGGGTGGAAATGAATAGTCTTGGACTTGGTGCTGTTACCCAATGCACAGGACAATGGTGACACCAGGATAAAATTATTCATGATTCTGAAGCTGAAAATACAAAATTATTTCAGACAAATATGCTTAGTCTCTGTCACTGACTATTTTACAAATAATGTAGGCCATTTTTACTGGTAACATAAGACATTTGGCATCAGGACCCACAAATATTCCCCCATTGCATTATTATACATTATATTCAATAATATATATATAGTAGTTTAACATAAAACTGACACTAAAACTTAATTTAGTGTTAATTTTCACAACTATACACAATATAGATTGTCACTATCCACGATACATATTGTTACATTTTTGTATATACACGCGATATACACTCACCTAAAGCATTATTAGGAACACCTGTTCAATTTCTCATTAATGCAATTATCTAATCAACCAATCACATGGCATTTGCTTCAATGCATTTAGGGGTGTGGTCCTGGTCAAGACAATCTCTTGAACTCCAAACTGAATGTCAGAATGGGAAAGAAAGGTGATTTAAGCAATTTTGAGCGTGGCATGGTTGTTGGTGCCAGACGGGCCGGTCTGAGTATTTCACAATCTGCTCAGTTACTGGGATTTTCACGCACAATCATTTCTAGGGTTTACAAAGAATGGTGTGAAAAGGGAAAAACATCCAGTATGCGGCAGTCCTGTGGGCCAAAATGCCTTGTTGATGCTAGAGGTCAGAGTAGAATGGGCCGACTGATTCAAGCTGATAGAAGAGCAACTTTGACTGAAATAACCACTCGTTACAACCGAGGTATGCAGCAAAGCATTTGTGAAGCCACAACACGCACAACCTTGAGGCAGATAGGCTACAACAGCAGAAGACCCCACCGGGTACCACTCATCTCCACTACAAATAGGAAAAAGAGGCTACAATTTGCACGAGCTCACCAAAATTGGACAGTTGAAGACTGGCAAAATGTTGCCTGGTCTGATGAGTCTCGATTTCTGTTGAGACATTCAGATGGTAGAGTCAGAATTTGGCGTAAACAGAATGAGAACATGGATCCATCATGCCTTGTTACCACTGTGCAGGCTGGTGGTAGTGGTGTAATGGTGTGGGGGATGTTTTCTTGGCACACTTTAGGCCCCTTAGTGCCAAATGGGCATGGTTTAAATGCCACGGCCTACCTGAGCATTGTTTCTGACCATGTCCATCCCTTTATGACCACCATGTACCCATCCTCTGATGGCTACTTCCAGCAGGATAATGCACCATATCACAAAGCTCGAATCATTTCAAATTGGTTTCTTGAACATGACAATGAGTTCACTGTACTAAAATGGCCCCAACAGTCACCAGGGGCCTCATTTATAAAACTTTGCGTAGGATTTGCGTCAGAAGTGGCATACGGATGAAACATAGGACGTGCGTACGCACAGAAATATTCGGATTTATAAAACCGTGCGCACGCACATCCTACCTAGTTTTCCCTTAATAAATCACAATCAATTCTAAATGTAGCGCAGCTTTTGCGACTTCATGTCACGCCCATAGTTGCCCATAAATAGTCCGTGAAACGCCCACAAGTTAATATTCATCGATTGCGAAATCATGACAAACACAGAGAGGAAATAAAAAAAACGTAACTTCACTCAATGTGAAGTAGAAGTTATCGTTGGCAAGGTTGAAAAGAGGATAAAAATTTTGTTTTGGAGGGCACAGTGTGGGCATTACTAATGCCAAAAAGGCACTTGAGTGGCAAAAGGTTGCAGACGCTGTAAATGCTGTAGCCTCACAACCTCGGACCATGGCCGAAATAAAAAAGAAATGGTAGGACATCAAAGTCGAGGCAAAAAAGCGTCTAGCGCTCCATCGCCAGAGTGTTGTCCTCATTTGCCAGCAAGTCTTCTTGCTGTGTGAAGATGCGTTCACTCCGAATCCTTCCATTTGCCACATTTTCTAAGAGCGCAAGATCAGCCATTGTGCGTCATTACGCATTGTGATAGGGCATTTTATTTCCATCCATTTAATTGCATCTGACAAGCTACAGATGTCGGTTATAATCTACGTGGAAATGGGAGGCATATGCATGAATACCATGATTCCGTAGCTGATGAAGAAATTTTACTATGAAAACAACTTTCCCCAGTGGACAATTAATCAATCAATCAATCCATCCATCCATCCATCCATCCATCCATCTATCTAATTGCATCTATATCTGCTCCGCCAGATGGACACATTGACGAGAATATCAGTTTTGTAAATTAGCTATTTCGTTCTGTTTACCATATTATTTATGAGGATGAATTGCATATGCCAATATTATTGCAGAACATATTTCACTTTTCTTTTTGCAAATATGTGTTAATTTGCATTTCTGTTGTAATTTTCGTTTGATTTTGTTTGTTTTGCACTGCAGATCGATCAAACGGGTGTTCGTGTAGGCTGTTAATTGTAAGACTTGCTTTGTGAAGTCTTCATGTTATATATAAGAGGCAGTATTGCCATTTCTTTTACACAACGGTCCACAGGTTCACACACTTTCACGTGTTTCTTCCATCTGCCGACGGTGTCGCCATTTCCCATTTCACCCGTTTTTGTGCGTACGCCGGGGTCAGAGCTTGCGTGAAGGACCGCACATTTTCCCGTCAAGTTTGCTTTTTATAAATACCAATTATTGCGTAGAGAGCGGCGTACGCCTTCTTTTGTGCGTACGCAACGTTTATAAATGAGGCCCCAGATCTCAACCCAATAGAGCATCTTTGGGATGTGGTGGAACGGGAGCTTCGTGCCCTGGATGTGCATCCCACAAATCTCCATCAACTGCAAGATGCTATCCTATCAATATGGGCCAACATTTCTAAAGAATGCTTTCAGCACCTTGTTGAATCAATGCCACGTAGAATTAAGGCAGTTCTGAAGACGAAAGGGGGTCAAACACAGTATTAGTACGGTGCTCCTAATAATCCTTTAGGTGAGTGTATTGTGACACGATATATTGTTACACCCCTAAAATGTAATTTATTCCTGTGATGCAAAGCTGAATTTCCCAGTCTTCAGCGTCATATGTCAGAAATGAAATGGAGTATTTGAACATTTGACCTGTGGTGCGGATCGAATCCTCTAATGGGACGTTTGCACATCTCTGTCACCCTCCTCAGAATCAAACCACATGACCCAATGATGTTTAAATGCTTGAACGGGGTTAGAAGCCACTGTCAGAGATAACAGAAAGAGAGAGAGAGAAAGGTTAGGGAGAACAGAACGGATAAAGAGACAAAAGGATTGACTTCCTCTGACGGGCTGACAAGAGGAGATAAAGAATTTTCACGGTTTTCATTCGTCTTTCCTTCTCTCCAGAAGCTTTATGCTACACTCTCTCTCTTTTCTCTTTCTCTCTGTCCTGGTCTAATAGGGCGGCGTGTCGAGCAGCTAAAACACGTGACAAAGACACCCTGAACTATACAGCAGCTCTAAATTAAATCAATATTTGAATCAAATGAATTACATGATGATTCAAATGAATCACAAATGATCACATATGCCGACCCTTGGGTCAGTAAGATTTAAGTGTTTTTGAAAGAAGTCTCTTCTGCTCAACCAATCGAATCCCCAGGATAGGATTCTGACGGCCTTTTCTTGGGGATCAAACTGAACTCACGTTATAGTAAATATGAATTAAATAATTACTTATTTAAGTGTAATTTCCTAGGGTACATAAATCCAGAAGATGATGTAGCAGTGTTTTTCACCTGCTGAAAAATCATAAACGAGCGTGCTAATTAAGAGGTGACCTACATTGGCAAACAAGATCAGTCACACTCACAAACACTCATTTCCTGGTGGAAATGGCCAAGATGATGCTCTGATACCTCAGCGATGAGATTACATTATCAATGACACTAATGCCACAAGAGCACGAAAGAGAGGAAGTGTGTGAGTGCTCTCTGCATGACGTTTGTACGTTTGATGAAGTTTACTTACATGCCATATTTAGCGCCATAGCAAATTTATTGAAACGATTATGAACAAATGCATAAGTCGCATTCATTAGCAATTACCATAGGCAGTAAAATTACTCGTTGATGAACGACTGGCGAATATGGCAGGCAGAATTCACCCTTCGCCGCAAGTTTGATTGACAGGCGATCTGACCAACACATCGCCGAATCTAGCCGTTTTGTCGAACAAAGCAGTCAGGAGAGTTAGTAGATTAACGTCGTAAACGTTGGGAAAACGGTGTGTACTGACGCCTTTCCGCGGTTGAAACAGCATTTTTTTTAGTGTTCATTCATGTTTATGTCATGCTTATCAATGAACTAGAAGGAAGAGATAATCAGCTCACTAGCAGCTTTACCTGAGGCGCTACAGCGATCACGACACATTAAAGAGCCACAAAACGCTTTTTATTGTTTACATTTCTTTAAAAAATGACAATTTCAAAGTTGAGACTTTGTTTAATTTCAAAAGTAACTTGCTCTGTCCAGTCTATCGGCGTGTGTTGTCAGTGTCCTCTTTGCTCCGCGACTTATTTTCTCTGCGTGAGAACGTGTGTGTTGTGAGTAGTGATGGGGAGTCGACTCCAGAAGAGTCGATTCCTCGACTCTGAATAGCCCCAGAGTCGGGGTCGACTCCAGCACAGGAATCGACTCTCGGTGTCGACTCTGATGCTGTGTCCGAAATCGCTCACTTGTTTAATAATTCTCTAATCCCTATAAAGTGCATGGCAGTTGAGTGCACCATAAGCAAGGAGTGCTTACTTTAGAATTAGAATAGTCACAGCGACTTGTTTGTAATTATACATAGGCTTCCTCCATGCTAGCTTTAGTTTAATTGATAGTATATTAAAGCAGCACTAGGTAACTTTTCAACCTTCATAATATATTTTCAAGACTCTTGTGATGATACATCGACTTACAATAGGTTGAATGACACGTCTGCCATAGCCTGACGGGGTCTGTATCGTTTTTAATCGTACTTTTAAACTTCGGGTTTCGGGTAGTAACCCGAGAAAAAAAAGAACTACAAAATTCGACTGCTTTACGGCATATACGTCACTTCCACCATCACCCCCACTTCCTTAAATTGCGAGGACGTGCGAGGGCTAGCCTATGTAAGCCTATGTGTAAACGGCGTGTACAAGTTTGGTAGGGGCTACATTCTCGCAAGTAAATACATAAGACGTACAAAATCATATTTTAGGATATTGTAACGCGTGTGTCCGGGTGAAAAATACGGATAGCTCACTCAACGCAACTGGAGTCGATGCAAACACGGAGGCGATTGACATCAAACAGCCTGCACTTTATTCCCCGCGGAAACCCCCACAAGAGTCCGGCACAAACTCCACTTCCGTCCACAGCATTACCCAACAAAACAAAAATAAATTAATGTTTGCAACAGAAGACAGAAAATAATCCGCACACATGGGAGCTCGAGGCGCAGTGTTCACACACACACACACACACACACACACACACACACACACACACACACACACACACACACACACACACACACACACACACACACACACACACACACACACACACACACACACACACACACACACACAGAACGCAGGCGCTCCAACCGGGTCGAACGCTCTTAAAGGGGCCACACTATTTTCCTACTCGTTACAATACCTAACATGTCTGTGATATTTGTTTATTTGTCTTGCCTCAAGCTATAATACAAATCGACTTTTCAAATTTGAAGATTCATCTATGGTAGCTTGATATTATATTGACGATATATGTTATTACCTACCACTCAAACATTGAATGGAAGTATCATATAGATTCTGTAAAACGCTAACCAATAGAAAAAAAATAAAACCCATGAAATTATATTCATATGACATGCTGAAACATATGCCACTGTACCTGGGATGAAGACTTTTCACACGCGACGCAAGCAGAACACCTGCATGTGAACTCCTCCTGCAGTGTTCAGGGCTATCATAGTTGTCATGTCAACAAATGCACGTGCTATATGCATCCCCTAATGTAGGATGACAGAGTTTACGACAGTAGTAGAGGACAATACTGTTTCCCAACTGTAGGGGGAGCCCGAGAGCAAAAGTTACCTAGTGCTGCTTTAATGCAATAAATATAAATTTGGTTTTCCATGGTTAACCTTGTGTTCATAATCATTAAACTAAATCATTAAAAAAAACTCACATCAAGAAGAAACACATGAATAAGTGTACATTATTATATTTATTTTAGTATTTAGTATCTTTAACTCACCCTTTAAGACAATGATCATGCATGTTTAGCCCCATCACTCCACTTTTTTTTCCTCTGTAAAATTAGGTATCGGCAACATGGTAGAAATGTCGATAGCCACTCGCTAAATTGGACTAATTTGGACGATCACGCTAAAAGTGCGAGGTTTTAATAAGGGATTTTAAGGCTTTGTGTCGGGGGAGAAATAATTTAAGTGTGTAACAACTGCAATTTTGTCTTATTTCTGAACCTGTTTTGATGTAAAGTAAATGGAGTCGAGGAGTCGATTCCATAGACTCCTACAGTGGAAGTCGGGAATCGGAGTCGACTCCAAAAAACCTGGAATCGAACACCCCTAGTTGTGAGCGCCATGGCTTGTTGGACATAGTAACAGTAATTAAAGGGGGCGGGTCTTTGCGAACGGTCAATTGGCATATAAAACTATGGTTTTACAATCCATAAATTATTTTAGATAGTTTCAACGAGTCATAATTATAATTTGAGTACATAGTCAGAATGATAATTATAATTGCACTAGTAAGAAATTCAATGCGAGATATCCCTAAAAACGTTTTTGTAAATGCTAATTAATGACATCTTAATTAACGTGTCATGAAGGCTAACACAATGTGTCAATGTACACAAATTATCCTACTTTACGATATAGAATAGGACAAAAACCTTCCCGAGTCCTCTCTGAAAACCGTGTCAATTTTGTACATTGAACATTTTTATTTTCATACTTTTGAATTATTCATACTATCATACTTTTAAATTAGGCTACTTCTATATAATGCAGTATAAAATGACCCAATTTATACAGGACCTTTATTATAAAATTCTTAGACAAAATGGCGGATGACAACAGTTTCCAAGGTAGGATTGGTTAATAACATTTTTAAGGTGGGGCTTAGCAAAGGTGTATTTGCATGTATGTTAAGTTAATTTTGACCAGCAAGTATGTTCATTCTTGATATCTACATTGAAATTCTTCCTAAAGCTAAATGCTGATATCTCTAAAGAAAGATCTTCCTAGTCAAAAATAAGACTGAAATATCCATAATTAATTTGCAGATATATTTAAATGAGATTTGATTAGGAATAATTCAATTTCAAGATATTTCTTATTTATTACAGCTCAGACAACATACATATTTATCACTTTTAGCAGTGGTTTATGAAACTTCAAAGGGTTTCCTGTAAAATAACACCAAAGTTGTGTATTTAGAGACCACTGTATGTGGTTATGGGAAGCTTTTCAATTTGGGTAGGCCAAAAAAATCCAGTCTAGGCAGAAATCCCAAAAATGGTCCCAGAGCTTAAGTGCGGTCGTGAAAATGCAGCCTCCCGGGACGGGGATCGTTTTGACAATGTTGTCATCTGTTACAATTACAACTAGTAGAGCCCAGGGGCATTAAATGCTAATACGGCTTGCCATATGCGGATCTTAATGAGGATGTTGAGATATTGGCTTGAATCAGTGACATAACCGTTAATCTTCCCTCTTGTGATTACTCGCATCGATTCGACGCAAACAGCTGGCAGAGATACGATCGTAAACAAGGACCACCGGACAGGTGATGGATGGGAAAATAACCAGCAGAGATGAGACAGATTCAGCACGATGTCTGTTCATGTGCGCTCTCAGAGAGAGAGAGAGAGAGAGAGAGAGAGAGAGAGAGAGAGAGAGAGAGAGAGAGAAATAACCAAAGCTAATAAAAGTTGGCTCTTATTTTAAAGTCATAAATTCCAGTTATATGTAAACGATGACGCTGGACAGGATGCGTATGATGAAGCACAGAGACACATGATAGAAGTGTTTTCGTAGTGTGCACTCATTCACTTAAATCATCTGGAGTCAAAATGTTTCTGCTATAGCAGTCACGTAGCGAGCGTTTGTGAATGTGTGTAAATAATCTTACACAATCACAATATCAACAATGTCTTCTAAAGGAATGGTTTACCTAAAAATGAAAACGGTCATACTTTACTCACCCTCATGTCGTTTTTAAACCCTGGGGACTCTGTATTTTCTACTACACAAGAGGCGTGATCAACGAGCATAAATTAAATGACTCCGAGTCTGTACGCAATTGGATAGTCGTTCAACCAATCAGACCACAAGAGGCGTGATCAACGGGCATAAATTAAATGACTCTGTACGCAATTGGATAGTCCTTCAACCAATCAGACCACAAGAGGCGTGATCAACGGGCATAAATTAAATGACTCTGTACGCAATTGGATAGTAGTTCAACCAATCAGACCACAAGAGGCGTGATCAACGGGCATAAATTAAATGACTCTGTACGCAATTGGATAGTCCTTCAACCAATCAGACCACAAGAGGCGTGATAAACGAGCATAAATTAAATGACCCTGTACGCAATTGGATAGTCCTTCAACCAATCAGACCACAAGAGGCGTGATCAACGAGCATAAATTAAAATATAGCTGCAAGCAGCCATTATCGGGGCCAAGCGCAAAGAAGAAGACAAGACATGCCAAAATGGCTGGGAGTGTCAGATCAACAGCAGCAATGAGCAAATAAACACATTTTAAGATGATTTAAGGCAAAAAGGCTGAAAAATGCATTGTAGTCTATGGGAATTTCATGTTTTGTTTTATTATAGCGCCATCAAAAGGATTGAGCCCTCGGAGTGAGCCCATACATGTCTGTATCAATTTTGGTGAAAATATCTCTTTTTTTTTTTTGGAGTTATAGACATTTATATGAAAAAACACGTAAAAGATGACTGACACCTGACATTGATTGGATTTTACTACCTCTTACTATCAATATTTTGACATTTGGGCAGAAAAAGTTTAGCTATCGACCTATGTTTCCGAACTTCTGACGCTGGTTTCGTCTTGATCAGACTAGCGGTTTCGAAGATATCAGCTAACGTTTTTTAAGCGCTAAATTACAACGCTGCACAAACCATACACCGAAACCTGGCAAGTCTGGAATCGTTGGACTCGGCAAGGATTCAGGAGACGAAAAAAAGTGAAAATAAGTCAACCACACCCAAAGTTATAAGCATTTGAAAAAAATCTCCACTAGATGGTGCTGTTTGGAAACTTCTCAGGCTCCTTCAGGGTATCGTGCTGATGACCCATACCGAGTTTTGTAACAATCCGTTCTTGAGTTCCTAAAATACAGCATTTTAGCACATTTTTCAAAATGGCCGATATGGTAAAATTGGATATCACACGACTCGGCATGACGCCCTGAATCTAACGAGACTTTTTTAAGTCTCTTTTAAGATTTTTGGACAAACAGTTCAGAAGTTATAAGCAAAAATGGCCATTTTTCGTATCTCCGGACCAGTAGGTGGCACTGTGCCCGAAACGTCAAGTCATGATTGTGATGACCACGTACCAAGTTTTGTTTGAATAGGATAAAGCGTTGCGGAGATATAGCCTTATGTGTATTTTCGCAACCGCTATGTAAAATGTGTTTGCGTGTTTATCCAAAACGATTTGACGAATCAACTTGAATTCCAGCATGGTCTGAAGATGATCTGGTTAAATTTTCATGCAAATCGGACGAACCGTCTAGGACGAGTTTGCAAAAGTAGGTTTTTTGGAAAATTCAAAATGGCGGGAAAAAATGAAGTCATATGGTGCAATCGAATCGTCTTGTAATTCTAATTTTCGTCTTGTAATATTGTTTCTAGCCCTTATGGTTCAAAAGTTATTAGCATAAACATGAGTGCAACTTTGGACAGGTGGTGGCACTAGAGGGATTGAGTTAGAGACTCCAAATTTGCTATAGTGACAGTTATGACTGTCTTCTATCTGTGTGCCAAATTTCATAACTTTCCCGCAAGCGGTTCTATGGGCTGCCATAGACTCAAGAGTTGAAGAAGAAAAAACGGAAGAAGAAGAAGAATAAAAACGCTAACAATTTCAATAGGTGCCTTCGGTGCTTGGCCCCTAATGACTCTGTACGCAACCAATCAGACCACAAGAGGCGTGATCAATGGCAACGATCCATCGCTTCTCTATCCGTCATCGTGTTAAACCCGCCAACAGCGTGCCAGGTGGATACGCCAGTCTGTGATTGGTTCCCGCAAAAGTGTAACAGAAGCAGTAGAAATGAATGTACAGGTTTCCAGACTGAGCTGCAGAGCAAAACCAAATCGCCGGCAGATCAACTTTTCAGTTGACAACACCAAGGCCTCTTAATTGTTGACTCCGGCCCTTCTGTCATAAGAGATGCTTTTGACCATCCAATCGATTCTTGATGGATAAAAGTAAGTAAATAAAAGTCCCGTCCTACATTTGTTATTGTTGAATATTCTGTCTCACTCAGAAATATATAAATGGTTTGCGAACAAATGAGAGATGAGTAAGTGAAGACAGAATCAGGTTTTGTGTGAACTATTCCTTTAACAGATTTACAGATTCATCGCTTTTTGATCTTCTTGGCACAAACCCACAACCGTTCACTTCTGATGTGAGAAGTTTCTGCAAAAGTGTTTACTTGCCTCTCGCTCTGCTGTCGGGTTGCTTTCAAGGTTCTGTCAGGCCTTCAGTAAAGGGCGCTTGTGTATTTTCCAGCCATATACAGTCATGAAATGGTGTGAAGCCAGGCTGGGGTCATTAGATGCAGGCCAGCGATGATCAAATGTTTTGTGTGGGGAGGTTATTAATGTGGCTCCGTGAACACATGGGCAGCTGTGACAGACATCTGTGAGTTAATGAAAACTTCACAACACGACTCAGGCAGGCGCTGAAGGGGGGAAAGAACAGAAGAAAAGGCCAGAAATGGACGAATGGATCATGCTGGAAGGGGATAGGATGGAAAGAAATCATGATGCAGCTGGAACGGAATGAAATTGATCTGGATGGAACGAATCAGAACGGAATGGAATAGAAATGGGCCTGGAATGGAAAATACATAGAAATCAGTAACACTTTAAAATAAGGTTACATTATTGTCAAGAACAATGAATCACATTTACATTATATACTTTACAACTTTATGTTTTTAAAAGAAGCCTCTTCTGCTCACCAAGCCTGCATTTATTTAATAAAAACTATAGTTAAAACAGTAATATTGTGAAATATTATTATTCAATTTCAAATAACTGTTTTCTAAGTGAATATATGCTTAAATGTCATTTATTCCTGTGATCAAAGCTGAATTTCCAGCATCATTACTCCAGTCTTCAGTGTCACATGATCCTTCAGAAATCATTCTCATACACTCTATAAAAAATTTGGGTTGAAAATGGACTAACCCAGCGATTGGGGTTGTTTTAAGCAAAAATTTAAGCCAACCGCTGGGTTAAAACAACCCAAGTTGGGTTGAAAATGGACTAACCCAGCAATTGGGTTGTTTTAACCCAGTGAATGGGTCATTTTAACCCAGCGGTTGGGTAAAATGTTTACTTAAAACAACCCAATTGCTGGGTTAGTCCATTTTCAACCCAACTTGGGTTGTTTTTAACCTAGCATTTTTTAGAGTGTAAAAAATTAAAATAACTTTTCATTTGAATATATTATTTATTTTATAATATTTGTATATATTTATTATGTTTTATTTGAATATATCTTATTGAATACAGTATATGTTATATTTTTAATATATCATCATACACTCTAAAAAATGCTGGGTTAAAAATAACCCAAGTTGGGTTGAAAATGGACTAACCAAACAATTGGGTTGTTTTTATTCCAGCATTTATTTTTTAGAGTGTAATATTTTGCAATATTACTCTTTTTACTCTATTTTTAATTTACTCTATTTTTAATTTCAACATTTACTAATGCATTATTAAAATCTTGTTAACATTAGTTAATGCATTGTGAACTAACATGAACAAACCTTGAACAGCTGGATTTTTATGAACTAACGTTAACAAAGATTAACAAAATTAATACAGTAACAAATGTACTGCTCATGGTTAGTTCATGTTAACTAATGCATTAACTCATGTAATATAACCTTATTGTAAAGTGTTACCGTTTTTCTTATGTAGCCTAAGATATTATATTTATAGCATATATAAAAAACAGGTAATGTTAACTGGAAGGAAGGTCTTTTCAAAAGTTGTGTTCATAAGAAAATGGGCAATATGGACATTGTTCATAAGAGTCCATTTTGATAATAGTGCACAAGTCATTTAGAGACTTAATTTGTAATATTTTGTAATATTACTCTTTTTACTGTATTGATAATTACGGGTGTATGTGTGTGTGTGTGTATGTATATGTGTGTGTGTATATATATATATATATATATAGACCATATTGGTTGTTTGTCCGTTATATTAATATAATATCACTTCAAATATTAAAATGTATTGGCAAATGCAGAAGTTAACATTTCATTTTTCATTTTGATTAGTGTTAACATAATTACATTAACATAATTGCATTATGTAATGTAATTGTATTAGTACCTTATTATAAAGTGTCATCACATCAAAAGACTGATATTGCCATTTTTGATGACCCAATTTAACAGCTTGGTCTCTCGCTAAACTCACGGATGTGCATAACGACGTTCAAAAGTACATTTTTCTCTGGCAGACACGCTGCACGCTTACACACACACACACACACACACTCAGATTGATTGCATTCTCAGCAGCGTTTATGGGCTCTGTCCAAGCCTGCTGGGAGAATGAATCAGGGGCCGTGAACAACCATTTTACACTGACTCACTGCCTCCACGTGGAGGAAGACCAGCAGATAAAGGACATGCGAGAACACCGCTGGTGGGACCATCTCGCTCCTGCGAAGATCTGCTGAAATCAAAAGAGCAAAGACATGTCAACTATAGCCTAACCAACAAGACTTCCTTGGACTTCCTGCTTGGCAAGAAAGACATGCTGATCCAAATGTGTTTGTTTTGTAAACAATTTTAGCTTGTGGAGTGTGAAATGCAAGTATATTCAGTGCTTCATGTAATGCATTTTCAGGAATATAAAATAGAAAACCGTAATTTCAAACTGTAACAATAATTTACAATATGACTATTTTTGATCAGTTAAATGTTAAATTGGCAAGCATCAATAACACAGGTGAAGTGAACTCACGGCTCCTGTTAGGGGGTGGGATATATTAGGCAGCAAGTGAACATTTTGTTGTCAAAGTTGATGTGTTAGAAGCAGGAAAAATGGGCAAGCGTAAGGATTTGAGCGAGTTTGACAAAGGCCAGATTGTGAAGGCTAGACGACTGGGTCAGAGCATCTCCAAAACTGCAGCTCTTGTGGGGTGTTCCCGGTCTGCAGTGGTCAGTCTCTATCAAAAGTGCTCCAAGGAAGGAACAGTGGAGAACCGGCCACAGGGTCATGGGCGGCCACGGCTCATTGATGCACGTGGGGAGCGAAGGCTGGCCCGTGTGGTCCGATCAAACAGACGAGCTACTGGAGCTCAAACTGCTCAAGAAGTGAATGCTGGTTCTGATAGAAAGGTGTAATACGAGTGCAATAGCAGATTTCCTTTGTTGCTATTGCATAGTGATGACTAACTGAGAGATCTGACTGATTCATTTATGAGGAGAATTGGATGCGTCCATCGATAAAGAGATGCCATTGGACACAACAAGGACACTCAGGACATTAATTCGTAAAGATGCCACAGAAACCGCATTGATTAACTACTTAAAAGATTGCTTTCAGCATCGACTCCCAGGAGGAGAACAGGTTTGGTATTGGCTTTTAAAGAAACGGCAAATTAAATTTTGCCATGAACTGCTTATCTGTGTAAAGTTTCCTAGGACGCCCGGCTGTTTAAGTGTCTGGAACATGAATGATAGACTGTAGATGCTCTTACAGAGGGGAAAAAAATGAATGCAAATGGAGCATGCAGGCAAACAAGCACTGCAGAACTGCAGTGTGCGCATGTGTGTGTGAACAGATTGAGTAAATGTGTGTTCTGCTGTTTCCTTGCCACACCAGACACACAATGGCTGCTCTTCATGTTTAGAATGCTAATGCCGCCCTGCCGCTCTGAAACAGTAAAGGGCACAGCGGCATTAATCACGGCTCCTCTCCGCCCTCCGCACTCACACCTGCTGCAGTCGCCTCCACCTGCTGACAGCCCAGGACAGCAGAAACCAGACGACTCACACCTGCCCTGCCAGCCAAAGAGATTTCACAGAGTGAAGAAAAACCCAAAGAACCAGATAGATCTCCAAGTAGTACAGTGAGGAGAACAAGTATTTGATACACTGCCGATTTTGCAGGTTTTCCTTCTTACAAAACATGTACAGGTCTTTCTCATTTTTATCATAGGTACACTTCAACTGAGAGAGACGGAATCTAAAACAAAAATCCAGAAAATCACATTGTATGATTTTTAAATAATTAATTTGCATTTTATTGCATGACATAAGTATTTGATCACCTACCAACCAGTGGCGGCTTGTCAATAGAGGGCTCTGGGGCGCCGCCCCCATCAAAATTCCAGAAATATACATGTATACAAAAATGAAATAACAATAAAATAGTTTACTCATACGATGTGCCGGCTGTTAGTAAGAGCCTCAGCATTTAATAAAAACTGTCTTTGATCGGTTAACTATTTTATATGTTCTTCAATATGTTTCATGCGCAAGGGACGCCAGACAAATGGACGTCTATCTGAGTTCAAAAATCTACGGGCAGCATGTGACCTGAAGCTGGTCTCTAATTGGTTTCTAAAAGATCCTCCTCTGGATGCAGGTCGCTGCGTCCCTGGCGAATCAGAATTGGATGCGTGTTATTTTATCCAATCTGATTGGTTCTCGTCACCTGTCATTCAACTTTACGCTCTTGGGCACTAAAGCGAAAGTGTGCGGGCGACACAGTCACTCCGACTCCGCCAAAACCTTGTTAGGATGATCACTTTCGTAGAGATGGCGGCAGTTAAACCAAATTCTTTCACAAGGCGTTCGCTGGAAGAAAAAAAAGGATAAAGGATCCCGGACCAACGCGATTTACAAATCCAGCAGCCGGCCAGTGACAGAGGATGAAGCTGCACTCAGAGCTTCACGCACTTGTTATGAGAAACGTAAGTTGGTGGCTGGCTGGATGTGTTGTTAGCAATGCCCTTTATTGCTTTCCCTGTCTTTTATTTCAAAGTGTCGGTACTGAAGTTTTGTGGACAACAACGGGGGTAAGAGACCTCAAATATCTAACTGAACAATGCAAACGTCATGACACTACTGAGATGACTGACTTTGATCAGAGAGTCATTGAGAAATTTGCTGGCCAGAAAGAAAGGATAGCAAAATTTATGTTCAAGTAGTCAACATGCTAGTCTGTTGTTGCTGTTTTCTTTAGTTTTTCCTTTCCTCATTCAGTTATATGTGGGAAATGAATGTGTAAAAAGATAAAAGTGAAGACACTGTTTTCCCTTTAATGCTTGAATTTAGTCAACATGCATCTTGATACTGCCCCCCCCAAAAAAAAAAAATTATCACCAGCCGCCTCTGCTACCAACCAGTAAGAATTCCGTCTCTCACAGACCTGTTAGTTTTTCTTTAAGAAGCCCTCCTGTTCTCCACTCATTACCTGTATTAATTGCACCTGTTTGAACTCATTAAGACACCTGTCCACACACTCAATCAAACACTCCAACCTCTCCACAATGGCCAAGACCAGAGCGCTGTGTAAGGACATCAGGGATAAAATTGTAGACCTGCACAAGGCTGGAATGGGCTACAGGACAATCGGCAAGCAGCTTGGTGAGACGGCAACAACTGTTGGCGCAATTATTAGAAAATGGAAAAAGTTCAAGATGACGGTCAATCTCCCTCGGTCTGGGGCACTATCCAAGATCTCACCTCGTGGGGCATCAATGATCATGAGGAAGGTGAGGGATCAGCCCAGAACTACACGGCAGGACCTGGCCAATGACCTGAAGAGAGCTGGGACCACAGTCTAAAAAAAAAACATTAGTAACACACCACGCCGTCATGGATTAAAGTCCTGGCCCGTCTGAGGTTTGCCAATGACCATCTGGATGATCCAGAGGAGCAATGGGAGAAGGTCATGTGGTCTGATGAGACAAAAATAGAGCTTTTTGGTCTAAACTCCACTCGCTGTGTTTGAAGGAGGAAGAAGGACGAGTACAACCCCAAGAACATCATCCCAACCGTGAAGCATGGAGGTGGAAACATCATTCTTTGGGGATGCTTTTCTGCACCATATTGAGGGGAGGATGGATGAGGCCATGTATCGCGAGATCAACCTCCTTCCCTCAGTAAGAGCATTGAAGATGGGTCGTGGCTGGGTCTTCCAGCATGACAACGACCCGAAACACACAGCCAGGGCAACTAAGGAGTGGCTCCGTAAGAAGCATCTCAAGGTCCTGGAGTGGCCTAGCCAGTCTCCAGACCTGAACCCAATAGAAAATCTTTGGAGGGAGCTGAAAGTCCGTATTGCCCAGCGACAGCCCCAAAACCTGAAGGATCTGGAGAAGGTCTGTATGGAGGAGTGGGCCAAAATCCTTGCTGCAGTGTGTGCAAACCTGCTCAAGAACTACAGGATCTCTGTAATTGCAAACAAAGGTTTCTGCACCACTTTTCTGATGTATCAAATACTTATGCCATGCAATAAAATGCTAATAAATTACTTAAAAATCATACAATGTGATTTTATGGATTTTTGTTTTAGATTCCGTCACTCACAGTTGAAGAGTACCTATGATATAAATTACAGACCTCTACATGCTTTGTAGGTGGGAAAACCTGCAAAATCGGCAGTGTATCAAATACTTGTTCTCCCCACTGTAAATAGCAAAAAACGATGAGAACTAACAACACTGCAAATGTAACTGGTCCTACTCGACCCGTTCTGAGTGGGATTCGAACTGAGGTATCCGGCGTGGGAGGCGGGCGCACTAACAAATAACCTCTAGCGTCAGTTGTTAGTGCACCTCTTGAGGCCCGGGGAGTGAGGTACTGGCCTACGTCTGTTCAAAGTCTCTTTCAAGGAAAGTCTGTTCACTCTGCGGCCATATTTGCAACGCCTCAGCTATTTCAGGCATACAAGACAAGTCCTATCTTTTTGACTGGGGGATTTCTGGAATCTCAAAAACTGCTTGGCGAACTCACAATTTAATATGTCAAATCAGCAACAAAATCTAACATGAACTGTCCCATAAATGTTGTTTCCTATTATCAAATAGCGTTAATCGATTTGACAGCCCTATTAAAAATGTTACACAATTTTTTATTTTATTTTATTTCTTTTTTGTAATTGATCAAATGTAATATTATTATTGAGCTAATTATTAAATTAATATTATTATGGTTTCTTTTTAGCTAATATTTTCATTATTGGATTTGTCTCTAGTACAGTGTGTACTAGTCACATGTGCCAATTTATTTTATTTTTATTTAATGTTAGTTTTTATAAAATCACACTATTTTAATACTATTTATCATGATTATTATTAAATTAATATAATTTATGGTAAATTACGGTTTCCATTTTGCATTCCAGTATTTTAGTGACAGTATAAGAGCCATTTTAAATTTTATTTAATTTGAAAAATGATAAAATAAATAAAAAATTATTAATAAAAATGATTTTACAGCTAATATCATCTATCATATTTAGTCTGTATAAGTGGATTTTTTTTATTGAATTTTACATTTGAATTCCAATATGGGCCACTTTCATATATAAAAATAAATCTGAAGTGTTGGATAATAAAACACTACATTCATTCATGTGTTCAGATTCATGTGTTTCTTATGTTTAGCAGTGTCTGTTTGCACTAGTGTCTTGTATGCGAGACCCTTTTAAAATCAGAATTAAGCACTTTGTCTTGCTTTGTGAATGTAGCTTTAGCTTATGATTTTACTGGATCATCTCACCATCTCTTAAGTATATCTGACTGTCTGTGTTGCCGTCTGTAATTTCTCTGCCAGTGTTCAGTCGCCTCCAGGACAAGATACCCAGACCGATGCAGAATGCATAAATGAGTTTGTCATCTAATAAACATTGAAGTGGTAATTTTACCTCTCGTGTTTAATCTGCGGTTATACTTCCCTGCCGCTGTCTGTCCGATCGGCTCGTCCTGGTGAATTCCCTGTTGTGCTGCAGTTCCTCCCTCCTTCATGCAAAAAAATAAAAACATTATGGATTTCCATGCTAAACTGTCCGTTAGTCAGCACACACTCAGCACAACGCTCGCAGATATTTGGAGTTACAGACCAGTGTGGTCACACGATAGCACCATATTCGGTCTCGGAGACCCTGGTACGAAGGACCGGTTATATTTGGTGCCGTGACCCATATGGGAGTGAGGTTTACGTGGGGTGAGTGTAACAGAAAAAAGAGAAAGACAGTTCACTCCTATCACTTATGAATGGGCAAACATAGCACTATAAAGTACCTCTATTATGCTAAGTTTGTTTTGGATCTCCTACATGCATCCAAGACCAAAAACACAGTTTTCTCATAATATACATTGCCCGATCAGCTCTTTTCTCACGGTGTATGAAACAGCTCAATCAAGGTTTCTGTCTCTCTAAACCCCTCTTTCTATGAGCTTCCTCTGCTCTGATTGGTCAGATGGCTCAGTTTGCTGTGATTGGTGGCTTACAGCGCGTGTTGGAAACCAAATGCCCATTTCTATATCTGAATTTCAGCTCAGAGGCTTCCTCAGTGATTGATACACAGTGACACGAACAGTAACGATGATGTTGTTTTTTCCGTGTCAATTCGAGCGCAAGTCTTCAACCTTTTGAACTGCGGTGTTGAAAATAGCAACATGTCGACAACAAGAAACCAAACTCTTCCAGGCGAATAAATCACTCTTGATTAAATGCTCAAAATGGGATTGAAGGTCTGTATGGCGAGGTTGACGAGCGAGAGACGTGGGAGGAGCGAACGAGACCAGTGCGTGATTGAGAATGAGCGTCACCTGCGAGTCTCTCATCCTTCACTGGTGTCGCTCGTCCTTATTTGCCTCTGGGTTCCCTCAGTAACCTTCACTTAACCCTTGTGGCACCATCTGATAAAAAAATAGTAAGAATGTTAATTTTGAAACCTTGTCAATGATCCGAAAAACTCTTAGCCTCTTCACTAACTAGCACACAAAATACCATTGGTATACTACTTCCGCCGCCTCACCGGAAGTTGTACCCACGTTCTTTTTTACAGTAGCGCTGGTGGATATTGATTATGAAAAGTGAAAAGATGCGCAATATGTTAAAAGACAGAAGGTCATCTGTTTTAAGTTTTGTTTTGTAGAAAGCTTTTCTTTAAAGTGAACTTAGTTTTGAAGAAATTGTATCTTAATTTTAATCAACGTTTAATCAGACAATTGCCTGGATTTAATAAATAAGAAGGAAATAGACTATTGAGGAAAACAATCGTGACATGGAGGCGCAAGAGCAATCACATACTATGCACATGAACTGGAGCGCGTCTCAAATAAACCCAAACTCTCTGCGAGTTTCTCATCCTTCACTGGTGTCACTCGTCCTTATTTGCCTCCGGGTTCCCTCATGAGAGGACTCGAGATGGTGTACCTCATAGGTGACGCTCATTCTCAATCACGTACCGGTCTTGCTCGCTCCTCCCACGTCTCTTGCTCGCCAACCTCGCCACAGTCTGAATTTGTTCGAAATAGTGATGGGATACTTTATAAGACAGTAACCAAACAGTGCTGAATAAGATGGATACTTTGGCTATATTTTAAGACTGTTTTCAACTGGTGAACATTATTTTGCCTAGTAAGACTGGATCAACGTTCCTGTCTGAAAATGTAGCCCCTACCCCTAAACCTAACCCTACCCTTAAGTTATCCCTTAAGAATGAAATGATAGGTGAAAAACACTAACGTAGAAGGATATAACCCTTGTTGTAAGCCTGAACTTGACATATACTGTAAACTTGTCCCCCAAATCTGATTGGTTGATTGGAATGTTGTTCCAGGATCAACAAACTTGCAAATGTCTCCTATTGTTTATTAGTGATGTAGCGTCATGCAGATTGTGAAGGACTCTTTACTGTAGGCAAAGACAATTTATGTTGACTATTTTGAATGAAACGCTTGATTGTTCGATGATCACGCTTCAGAAGCTTGGCTATTTTAAGACTGCTGCATCCCTCTGCAATATATCTCACTATTTTTGACTTTTCTGAGCCTGTCAAGTCCTTCTTTTGACCCATTTTGCCAAAGGAATGGAAGTTGCCTAATAATTATGCACACCTGATATAGGGTGTTGATGTCATTAGACCACACCCCTTCTCATTACAGAGATGCACATCACCTAATATGCTTAATTGGTAGTAGGCTTTCCAGCCTATACAGCTTGGAGTAAGACAACATGCATAACGAGGATGATGTGGTCAAAATACTCATTTGCCTAATAATTCTGCACTCCCTGTATATATACCCGTAGTGGCTAGAAACGCTGCGGAATCACAACCTTCAACACTTCATGGGGAGCATGAGAAATCAATGTTTCTTTCCTGACCTTCCATTAGCATTGTGTTTTGCAAAAGGAACACAACCTGTGGAGATTCCATTATAAAGCAATTTACTCAACCTGCCAAGTGCCGCTGGCAAATTATATCCGGCAGCTCCGTCATGTCTTAATTAAGGTGCCAAAACACAAAAAAAACATGACGTCTAATTCTTACACATGGACTGACTGTAAATCACACACGACCTCAAGTTCTGCAGCGGAATGAATGCTGGACTCTTTGCTAACGTAATAAGGCCGTGTTTTACAGTGCCTTTCACAACTACCGTGTTTGGTCCCGATTTTTAGATTTTTAGTTTGGTCTGAATCAAAATTACAGGTGTGAAACCTCCCTCGGATCACGGTCCGGACCAAACAGACGAAATTTGATCCAACGAAAAGAGGTAGTCTCGGTCAGGATCAAACTGAACAAAGATTTGTTTCGTATCTAGTGTGAAAGCATTTTCTGTATGGTTCAGACTTTCAGGAAGTTCCTGTTTATGTTTTTAAATGTTAAATTTCATCTAAATTTCAGGCTATCCACAAGTTTCCTACACCCCATGAAGCCTTGCGTCTTCCAGTTCGAAGTAAACAAGCGGGACATTATGCATTTCCATCATATTTTATGCACACGTTTCCGTTTCAGATAGAAAATGTATCCGACTCAAACAAGTTTTTTATGCGCATTTATAGAATTCATGCGCATCTTGGTGTTTCCATTCAGCATTTTTTTGATGCAATATCCCAAAATGCACATAAAAATAGGTGGATGGAAATTTAGCTTATGAACATTCAACAGTTGACAGTCATTCAAGCTATCCAAATTTGCTAACAATGTGGGAACACAACCTCAACAAACTTTCAAAAGGGTGAAACAACAGTACCTTTACCCTCCGCGGTAGTTGGTTGGGAGGATGACATAAGGCGATGAGTAATTTGAAAAGCTCAGAGGCGTATCAGTATCTGTCAGAAATGATCTAAAGACGGAAATTGAGCCGAGCCTGAGCCTACACATATCCCATCACAAGGCATGGGTGCTAGCATCAGTTACAGGGGAAGTACAGATAGCGGGTTGTTCATGTATTAGAGCCAGGACGCTGTTGTAGTCATGCAGCAGCACTTTTGTGGAAGGTCAGTAAAGTAAGGACAATTAAGGACACGGAAATTGTATTGTTTATTGTATTGTGATATTAATTAACTAATAAATGTACTGAAATGTTTAGTGTGTGTCATTCATGTTACTTCACAGTAACCTTCACTTAACCCTTGTGGCACCATCTGATAAAAAAATAGCAAGAATGTTAATTTTGAAACCTTGTCAATGATCACAATGATAAAGTGAATTTAGTTTTGAATAAATTGTATCTTAATTTTAATCAACGTTTAATTGCCTGGATTTAATAAATAAGAAGGAAATAGACTATAGCGGACAACAATCGTGACATGGAGGCGCAGGAGCGATCACATACTATGCACATGAACTGGAGCGCGTCTAAAATAAACCCAAACTCAGCAGATTCTTGCCTCACAGACATGAGAAATGTGTGTTTAGAAAGCTTGAAATGTCCACTTTTAAACAAAACAAAATAGTCAAGCAATGCGCACTGTTCACTAGTGGCAACGATATGCGTCTGTTCATTCATTCTTGTCAAAGACGCTGATGTCAGACGTACGTCCGTTTACAAACCAATCAATGTCAAGATGCAGCCCACATAGATGATGAGGACGCAAGTGTGTCATGTAAAGTTCTTTAGTGCGCTCGCATAATTGCAATGTGAAACCTAACCAAAACTAACCAAATGTAATGTATTAAAACATGAACTTTGGTTCAGACCTTGGTGCAGTGCAGACTTTCAGGAGTGAAAAGCCCTTATGCTGCGTTCACACCAAACGCGAATAGAGCGTCTGGAGCGAGTGATTTCCATGTTAAGTCAATGGAAAGGTGCGTTGACGCGCATCTGGAGGTCCTGCGGCGCGATAGACACGTTTCATGCGACGCAATGGACGCGATTACGCCTCATTCACGCGTCCAGTTCACGCGAATCGACCGTCTTGCGCGAGTGATTTGATTTGGTGCTTTTTAATGCATTCGCGTGTTTGAAGCGAGTTCGCGTCTGACGCCTGAGTTGGAAAATCTGAACTTTGCCGTCTATTCACGCCGCGTTAACCAATCAGGAGCCTGCTTGCTGCTGTCACGTGGTGAAGTGATGTGATGAGAAACCCGCATAAAAACCCTGCCGTCTGCCACTGGCTCTGATGTCCTGTAACATGAGATATAATTCGTCTTGTGTAGATCTAACGGGCGATCTTTGGTGTCATGAATCTATAATTTGTTATCTGCTAAATCGTTTTGACTGAGGGCAAAGAGAAGTTTTAGGATATTTAAATATACATGCAGTGAAGATAATGTAGGAGTTGCCTGGACCACATTTGTGTGGCTATTAATGTTTAATATATGTTTTTAATTAAAATGAAAAGAGGCAGAGTGGTGTTTTATGACTCCTCCTGGAGCGCCTTGAACGTGCGTCTATTTCGCTTCAAAAGCTCACTGTGGACGCGAGAATCGTCCAACTAGACACGGTAGACGCGATTTTGACGCTCTATTCGCGTTTGGTGTGAACACTGCATTAGTCACACTCTATCATACACCCAGAGCAAAGCGACGGCAGGCAAGTGTTTTTTGTTAGTTTCAGCCCGACGCCGTTATCATTTTCACATCCAGCGCCAAACTGTTTAAATAGCAAATGCACCCAGTTAGCTAACTGGACCATGCTAACCAGTCAAAACCCTTGGATAGTTTTATCGTTTACCCACTTCCCAAACATAAGCAGAGGTGGTAAATCTGTGCAGGCACTTTGTGTTGAAAGATTACAACATTTGAAAGTACATTGTATTTAGCATTTAAGGTAAAGAATTATGATATCAGATGATTATTGGAGTTCTAGAAATGGTCTCTTTTCCTGCCAGACCTGTTTTAATCAGATCACTGAGACTCTCACCTTTCGGAGCCCAGACGATGAATCGTTAGGTTGATTGACTTTCACCTTTTGTCTTTAATGGCTCTGGGATGGCTCTTGGAATTGGAGTTCCTGGCCAGTATCAGCATGTGAATAGTGATGCTGATTCAATGGGACTGGTAGTGATCTCAGAGCAGGGTGTGTTCCCACTTCATTTGCATGCTGTATTCAGATTTCCCGCCTCTATGTAATCCCTCCCTCTTGAAATGTATTTAACCTGTCTGGTATGCTGTTTGAATCAGACTGTTCGGACGACCTACAGCACAGAGTGTTCTCATTAAAAGAATAACCTCTGTTTGAATCCCGAAGTCTCCTGGTCTTCACTTCTGAAGTTGTCCTACACTTTAGAAGATAAAAGTTCACAACAGTTTTGGTGCCGTGACCCGGATGGAGACAAAGGAAGCTCAAAGAACTGAATCTTGAAACTTCAAGCTCAAAGATCTCAACAAAGCTGACTGAGTTCCAGATGAAAATTTTCTGTACAACCAACGATTTGGTGAGTTTCACTCCATCCAAAAGAACCAATGCAGACCAGTACAAATGTGTTTTTCCTCTGCGCCGTTCAGAGAAGAGTTATCAGACAGCTGTAGGTTTGGTTAACTAAGTTACCCTCTAAAAAGTTTGTTTTAGAGATGAAAGTTACCCTCTGTTTTCAGGCAGGCAAGATTAGCATTCACAAGCTAATAGTTGTTTAGCCTTTGTTTTGGCAGGGAAGAATTGTTCAGCCTCTGTTTCAGGCAGGGAATATTAGCATCACAACCTAATAATTGTTTGCCTCGTCATAGAGAAGGTTAGCATCACGTGCTAATTTTTGTGTTTGTCCTCTGTTATCCTCTAAAAAGATTGTTTTAGAGATGAAAGTTACCCTCTGTTCAGGCAGGGAAGATTAGCATCACAAGCTAATAGTTGTTTAGCCTCTGTTCAAGCAGGGAAGAATTGTTTTTGCCTCTGTTTTTCAGGCAGGTAAGATTAGCATACAGGCTAATTTTTGTGTTTGTCCTCTGTTTTGTCAAAGAAAGTTAACAATAGTTGAGCTGTGTTAACAAAGACATTATCAGAGAAGTCAGTGTTTGTTTGTTTGTGGTAACAGAAATTCACAAAATGTTTAGGAAAAGTACTAGACAGATTACACCTTTTTGGACAGATAGTGAATTCAAGTCTTTGTTATCAGAGCACATGGACTCCATCGTGACTGAGCCAGTCAGATTGAATTTAACAAAGAAATTTGGCATTGATGCAGACAAAGTATGGTCAATTGAAGATTGTAAGAAGGTACTAGGAGAAAGTCTTCGCAAGAACAATGTGAAAGGTATTATCTGTTGTCACAGAGAATTTGGTTTAACACTAGCTACAGAACAGTCTAAGCGCAACTTAGAGCTAGAGAAACAGATTAAAGAGCTCCGTACTAGATTATCTTCTGTGACTAAGAAAGTAAACCGCAACAAAGATGCAGAAAAAACTGATGTGGTAGAAGTTAGTCAGCCTGATAACGTTTATCCTGACTTGCAAGCTTTCTTTGAAACAGATGTAGCCATCCAATCAGTAACTGATGAGCCTGTTGATTCAGTGCAGGTTTGTGGGGCTAGGAGAAGATCTCAGGGAACTGAAAGTGTTACTCACAACTCTTCTGTTGTCCAAATACAAACTGTTGTCAAAACATCTTTAGGTCCTAAGGATATTGAGAGAATTGCTGAAAGTTTGCCATCAGTGCAAAGAAATTTTTCTGAATTTAGAAGAGCATTGTTCAGTAAAATGCATCTTTACGACATGTCGGTGCCGGAAGTCACACAGCTGATGTCACAAATTCTAACTGAATCTGAATTCAACAATTTTGAGTCTGCTGTTACTTCCGAACTGCAACATGTCAGTAAAGGCGATTTGAGAGAAGGTGTTTTGAAAATCCTAAAGAATATCTTAGGACCCAAAATCGATTGGTCGGGAGTTACTAGCTGTGTACAAGAGAAAGAAGAAACTGTGAGTGAATATACTGGGAGGTTCTGTCAGGTAGCTGTAACGTACAGTGGAATAGTGGATGATTCCGAAAGTGTGTTAGCTGATAAAGGAGCTCTACTCCGAATTTGGGCAGATGGTCTTGTAGCTGAGTACAGAACAGCCTTGCCATTCCTAGATATTACGTGGGCTAAAAGAACTCTCAGAAGTAACCTAGAAAGTTTAGCTATTTGGGAAAGAGATTCTGATGTCAAAGAGAGAGTAAGAATTGCAGCAGTTTCTGTTAAGGTCAACTCAGAGAAGCCAAAGAAACGCAAAAGTCCTAGAGAAGCCAGTTGTTCTTACTGTGGCAAGCACGGACATTTTGGAAAAGAATGTAGGAAAAACAAAAAGAACTTTAAAGAAGTTAACAAGGTTAATCAGCTTCTGCTTAGCCTGCTTGATATTCTGAAGCAGCCCCTCCCCTCCTCGTTAAACTTGTGGGGCAACTTGATACAGTGTTAACCATTTAGGCTGTGAGTGCTTAATTTCCCCAGTAACTCACAACAAAGATGAAAGACTTATTTTTGTTTAATAGAACAAAAGGAAAGTGACTGTCTCAGCCTTTGTTTGGGGGACATTAAGTAAGACTCACAGCCTTAAATGTTATGCCACAGAATATTGCAGTCAGACAACCATCCTCTGTTAATGATGTCTACTAGGACTGATGTTTCACTGGAGAATGGAAATGTGCCAATTTTCTCACACACTCTACAGTGTGCACACAACACAGGGACAGAATAGGACACGGACAAGTGAGGTGCCCTGGGAAGAACTGAACGCAACATGCGTTCGGGGGTGAACCCAGGGTGAAGACACTACCTCATAGGCCTTTCCCAATTTAGTCCATCCTTGCCTCACTGGTCCATAGGTGTCAAACAAATTAAAGAAACAGGGAAAGAATGAAACGACAACAGTAGACTCTGAAAATGATAGAACCATAGGGTTTAAACTGCTACAACCGTAGTGTTTTGAAGAAATACTGCTCTCTGTTTTTCTGTTTTCTGTCTTACAGTGTGCAGATAAAACTTGATGGCTGTCCCCAGATCCATATGCAACGACAGTCTCATCTGCATATGAAGACCCAACCTCCAGGAAACAACTAGATCAACTGCAGAGACTACAACCAACAAAGAAGAAAAAAATACACAACGCAGAGAATCAACTACGGGAACTTCAGTCATCACAAGACATTACATCAGATGACTGAAGATAATTTCTTCATGGTTCGGAAACCTGTTAGGTCAACAAAATGACTCGCAAGGACTGTTCCAACCACAAAAGAACATTGCCCGTAATGAACTTCACGGACCTTAATTGCATGTTTGTTTCTGTGTCCACATGCAATTACAGACAATCAACACAGCAAGTGATATGTGCCTGTAACTTTTTCCAAGTTACATGACTAGAAGATGGGGCTTATGTTAACAAACATAAGCTATAGAATGGACTGACGAAAGTTTAAATTTGTATTATGTGAGAGTTATTAGAACTCTCAAAGGGGGGACTGAAAGATTACAACATTTGAAAGTACATTGTATTTAGCATTTAAGGTAAAGAATTATGATATCAGATGATTATTGGAGTTCTAGAAATGGTCTCTTTTCCTGCCAGACCTGTTTTAATCAGATCACTGAGACTCTCACCTTTCGGAGCCCAGACGATGAATCGTTAGGTTGATTGACTTTCACCTTTTGTCTTTAATGGCTCTGGGATGGCTCTTGGAATTGGAGTTCCTGGCCAGTATCAGCATGTGAATAGTGATGCTGATTCAATGGGACTGGTAGTGATCTCAGAGCAGGGTGTGTTCCCACTTCATTTGCATGCTGTATTCAGATTTCCCGCCTCTATGTAATCCCTCCCTCTTGAAATGTATTTAACCTGTCTGGTATGCTGTTTGAATCAGACTGTTCGGACGACCTACAGCACAGAGTGTTCTCATTAAAAGAATAACCTCTGTTTGAATCCCGAAGTCTCCTGGTCTTCACTTCTGAAGTTGTCCTACACTTTAGAAGATAAAAGTTCACAACAGTGTTAAATTACCACACTTTTACCACACTTAAGAGGGTGCACCATTCACTTTGCACTGAAATCTGAGCCTAACTGCGGATCATTTTGTTTAATCAGGGTCCATTTTTTGTTTATGTGCGTTTGTCCATCAATTAAACAGCCGGCAGCTATCAGTTTCCTCTCTCTAATGTTTTTGCATGTAGCTGGAAGACACTCAACATTTCTTTGAAGTGCAGGGGATATTTTTAGGCATGGCACACATAGAGGAGCTGGCGAGGAGGCCGAAAACCAGCAGAGAGAGATGGAAGGCGAAATGAAAAGTAATCCATATTTGCTCTGGAGGATGTAGATTTCAAAGATTTAAATATGACCTAGATTTTTAGCTGCGCTTTGCCAAGGCGTCAGTAAGTGCTGACGTCAGAGCGAGACCAGAACTGACTTCACAGTGGATGACATTTGAGCTGCTGCTGCTTTATTTTTGGTGTTAAAATCTCCTGGTTAAAGGACGATAACTATAACAATACCAATATAGAGTGCGATGGTGCTCGCCTCCATTAATTTCTTCCATCGGGATTTCAAAAAAGGTTTCATTAAAGAGTTATAAGCAAGCTAAGCAGATACAAGGTGAATTATAACATTACTAACTTTTGATTTGAAGCAAAAAAGTACATTTGACCTGTGTACAAGACTGTGTACTTAACGGCTTTAGAAATACAATCCCATGAAGCATTGCAAACAGCAAAACTGAATCAAAAACGATAGAGAAATATAAAACTCATTTAGTTTAGTTGATTATATATAAAAACTGTATATTTTAAGTTTATTGCAAAATGCATATTCAAATATGTATTTATTTGAGAGCGTAGGGAGTGCTTCATGAGAGTGGGCGGAGCTAACGAGATCTTTCGGGGCTCTTTGCTTGTTGCATCACTCTTATTGGTGGAATTTACTGTACAGCATCATGGGTAATGTAGTTTTTCACCATGAATTCTGCTGTTAAACATGATTATTAAAAAAAAAAAAAATTGTTATCGTTAAAAAATCATTACATAACGCACACATAACATAAGCGCTCTGCAGTTTTGTTGTCTGTCACTTTAAATGCTCGTGCTTTTAAAGCAGGATGGATTCTGATTGGCTGTCAATGTTTATCAGCTACAAAAAAAAAATTCATGAATCATGCGGATTCACTGGGATCACCCCCCGGTAAGTGAAGCCGCCAGTGTCCAAATATGGCGCTGACATCTTGGAGCTGAGTCTGCACAGTAGTGTGAAATAAACAGTTATGGAAAATATAGAAATTAAAGTTAAAGCTCCAATCTCCTCCCAAGAATGTCCGTCGGTCCCTAAGTGACTACTTCACTCAGAGAAGCTGTCAATCACAGCTGTCAATCATAACGTCACGTCGTGAAGTGTAATTTGATTGTTTAGTTTGTCTATGTCACATTACATTACATGGAGGGGGCGGGGTTTATGACCTGTACTGCATCCAGCCATCTGGGGGCGATCGAGACGTGTCGGCTTCACTTTTCAGGACTCGTGTGGCACGCTTGGTTTTACCTGATCAGTTTTATACATTTGTGGACATTTTAGGTAGATATTAGTAAAAAGAATAATAGTAGTTAATAGACTCTTATTGTCTTGTTTAGTTGAGCCATCGCTTGAACAAACAAAACAAGCCCTGAAAATTGATAAAGAACACATATTATACAGACACTTGATATTTAATCTTATTAGATGATTAGTGAATTGCTAATTCATGCTAACAACGTGTTAACACATGATAGTAACATGTTAATTTGTGTTAACAACATGCTAACAATGTGCTAAATCATTATAACAATGTGTTAATTAATGCTAGCAATGTTATTTCAAGTTAACAATATACTAATTCATGCTTACAATGTGTTAACACGTTAACAACATGTTAGCATTAATTAACATGTTGTTAACACATGATAGTAACATGTTCTTTAGTGTTAACATGCTAATTCATGCTAACAACATGCTAAATCATTATTCATGCTAACGTGTTAACATGATAGTAACATTAATTTGAGTTAAAATGCTAATTCATGCTAACGTGTTAACACATGATAGTAACATGTTAATTTGTGTTAACAACATGCTAATTCATGCTAACAATGTGCTAAATCATTATAACGTGTTAATTAATGCTAGCAATGTTATTTCAAGTTAACAACATACTAATTCATGCTAACAATGTGTTAACACATGATAGTAACATGTTAATTTGTGTTAACAACATGTTAATTTATGCTAACAACGTGCTAAATCATTATAACATGTTAATTCATGCTAGCAATGTTATTTCAAATGAACAACATACTAATTCATGCTAACGTGTTAACACATGATAGTAACATGTACATTTCTGTTAACATGCTAATTCTTGCTAACGTGCTAAATCATTATAAATTGTGTTAATTCAAGCTAGCAATGTTATTTCAAGTTAACAACATACTAATTCATGCTAATGTGTTAACACATGATAGTAACATGTTAATTTGTGTTAACATGCTAATTCATGCCAACAACGTGCTAAATCGTTATAACAACATACTAATTCATGCTAACAATGTGTTAACACATGATAGTAACATGTTAATTTGTGTTAACATGCTAATTCATGCCAACAACGTGCTAAATCGTTATAACAACATACTAATTCATGCTAACAATGTGTTAACACATGATAGTAACATGTTAATTTGTGTTAACATGCTAATTCATGCCAACAACGTGCTAAATCATTCTAACATACTAATTCATGCTAATGTGTTAACACATGATAGTAACATGTTAATTTGTGTTAACAACATGCTAAAAGTGTGCTAAATCATTATAACAACATACTAATTCATGCTAACGTGTTAACACATGATAGTAACATGTTAATTTGTGTTAACATGCTAATTCATGCCAACAACGTGCTAAATCATTCTAACATACTAATTCATGCTAATGTGTTAACACATGATAGTAACATGTTAATTTGTGTTAACAACATGCTAATTCATGCCAACAGTGTGCTAAATCATTATAACGTGTTAATTCATGCTAGAAATATGTTATTTCATGTTAACAACATACTAATTCGTGATAACGTCTCATCCAATCAGAATTGAGTTTGATACTGTGTGAATCCCAAAAAGAAATGTCCAGGTCACATTTAATCCCAAAACAGTAACAAAGTAGCTAAAGTATGTTTTTACAAGGATATTTCTCTGCAGTTTTCATAAGGCTCATCCAACTACATGTTTCTATCTATTGTAAGCTGTTCTCTGCGCCTTCACACTGCCCTCTTCTCTCTCCTCGTCCTCTTGTTTATGTAACAAGGTGATTTCATGTTTTACACTGTCTGAGTGCCTGCATATAAATCACACTATGGTTGGTATTTTTCATCAGTGCAAATGGCAGAAGTGATGATAAGTGCATGCTAATGAGTGAAAGAAACAACCTCTCAGGAATGAAACAGGATGTGCCATCGTGATGACATCAGAGCATCCGGTCTGCTGCCATCAAACACACATTACAAGCAGATTGCTGAGTTTATGGACTCATCTGAGCTGCCTGAATCCATTTACTGGTCTGACTGATGCCAGCGTATTAACTCACCAGGGCCGGGATGAAACTTGTATTGTTGTATAGCCAGATTTTTTTTGACAATTTGCAGGTTATTCGGCTATTAATATGGCTATGGTTGCCCATAGGTGTCACACACAACAAAAATTACAAGGCAAACAAAGGTTAAAACAGGATGAAATTAAGCCACAACACAACGGTATTAAGATATATAACGGTAATTTGTGTTAACAACATGCTAATTCATGCTGACGTGTTAAATCATTATAACATGTTAATTCCTGTTAACAACATACTAATTCATGCTAACGTGTTAACACATGATAGTAACATGATAATTTGTGTTAACAACATGCTAAATCATTATAACGTACTAATTAATGCTAACGTGTTAACACATGATAGTAACGTTAATTTGTTAACAACATGCTAATTAATGCTAACAACATGCTAAATCATTATAACATGTTCATTCATGCTAGCAATATGTTATTTCCTGTTAACAACATACTAATTCATGTTAACAACGTGTTAACACATGATAGTAACATGATAATTTGTGTTAACAACATGCTAATTCATGCTAACAATGTGTTAAATCATTATAACATGCTAATTCATGCTAACAACATGCTAAATCATTAAATCATTCATGCTAACATGTTAATTCATGCTAGCAATATGTTATTTCCTGTTAACAACATACTAATTCATGATAATGTGCTAAATCATTATAACATACTAATTCATGCTAACAACATGTTAACACATTATAGTAACGTTAATTTGTTAACAACATGCTAATTAATGCTAACAACATGCTAAATCATTATAACATGTTAATTCATGCTAGCAATATGTTATTTCCTGTTAACAACATGCTAATTCATGCTAACAATGTGCTAAATCATTATAACATACTAATTCATGCTAACAACATGTTAACACATTATAGTAACGTTAATTTGTTAACAACATGCTAATTAATGCTAACAATGTGCTAAATCATTATAACATACTAATTCATGCTAACAACATGTTAACACATTATAGTAACGTTAATTTGTTAACAACATGCTAATTCATCCTAACAACATGCTAAATCATTAAATCATTCATGCTAGCAATATGTTATTTCCTGTTAACAACATACTAATTCATGATAATGTGCTAAATCATTATATCATACTAATTCATGCTAACAACGTGGTAACACATGATAGTAACGTTAATTTGTGTTAACAACATGCTAATTCATGCTAACAACGTGCTAAATCATTATAACATACTAATTCATGCTAACGTGTTAACACGTGATAGTAACATGTTAATTTGTGTTAACAACATGCTAATTCATGCTAACAACGTGCTAAATCATTATAAGAACATGTCAATTCATGCTAACAACGTGCTAAATCATTATAACATGCTAATTCATGCTAGCAATATGTTAACACATAATAGCAACATGTTAATTTGTGTTAACAAATGCTAATTCATGCTAACAACGTGTAAATCATTATAACATGTTAATTCATGCTAGCAATATGTTATTTTCTGTTAACAACATACTAATTCATGCTAACAACATGTTAACACATGATAGTAACGTTAATTTGTGTTAACAACATGCTAATTCATGCTAACAACGTGCTAAATCATTATAACATGTCAATTCATGTTAACAACGTGCTAATTCATTATAACAACATGTCAATTCATGTTAACAACGTGCTAAATCATTATAACAACATGCTAATTCATGCTAGCAATATGTTAACACATGATAGTAACATGTTAATTTGTGTTAACAAATGCTAATTCATGCTAACAACGTGCTAAATCATTATAACAACATGTCAATTCATGTTAACAATGTGCTAAATCATTATAACAACATGCTAATTCATGCTAGCAATATGTTAACACATGATAGTAACATGTTAATTTGTGTTAACAACATGCTAATTCATGCTAACAACGTGCTAAATCATTATAACAACATGTCAATTCATGTTAACAACGTGCTAAATCATTATTACAACATGCTAATTCATGCTAGCAATATGTTAACACATGATAGTAACATGTTAATTTGTGTTAACAACATGTTAATTCATGCTAACAACGTGCTAAATCATTATAACAACATGCTAATTCATGCGAACAACGTGCTAAATCATTATAACAAACTAAAGTTTAAACATTTACTCGAGTTTAAACTGCGATATGAATATGAATTGCAAATCTGAAACGAAAATAAATTATATCTATAAAGAAATGTATAAAAAATCCTATTAAAAACAACAAAAGCACATAAATTACTCAAATTTGAACTAATAATTCACAATAATATATTTATAATACTAAAATTGCACTGATTCTCTCTCATAAGCGCTGATATCAACAAACTACACTTCCCGATTCCAGTCTGGAAAAATCATTATATTATCATTCCGTGATGCTAGTGGTGCAGAAATGACTTTAACGTGTTTAATGGATCAAGTATTGTTGGGTTAGATGGTGTCCCGGGATTGAGGCCGAGATTCCGGGACATGTTGGCAGTCTCTCTAGGGCAACTAATCAAAGCAACTGATTTTGTGAGCCGTCCAAGTAATATCAGGTTTTACAATGCATATTTGGAGCGTGTCGTAAGACTGCGCCTGTAAAGATGATTACACACTGGCAGACTCCTCCTCTCGAAACACGCGAGTGCCGTGCCGTGCCGATGAGGTCATGTTGTAAAGGGCAGATGGGAGACCGTGGAGTTTGGCAGGTGTAGAATCAGATGGCAGACAAGAGGGCGATCTGAAGCGCTGCCAGGACCGCAGATCACAGCATACAGTTCATCTGTGGACCCGAGGGCCGGAGATCTGGGAAGAAATGTCCTTACAGCTCGAAACATAAAAGGCTGCATTTACACTGTCGATATCTGGCACAGATCGGGTCTGTAAGTAAAAAGACACACTCATCATATCTGACATTATCTGATTTGGGCCATTGTCAAAACACAGGAGGCACCTGCATGTCAAAGTACCCGTTTTATTTTATTATGGCCCAAAATAATCCAATTTCAGATTTACCTGTCCCTGAATGTCACATAAAAAATGAATTTAGCTGGTTGCATTGCATTGCACTGAATAAAAGAAATATTAAATAAAATAAAATTAAAGCAGATTAACCCGTTAACCTGACTAATATATAAAAAATAATTTGGTTGTTACATTGCACAGCACTGAATATAAATTGAATAAAATAAAATTACAATAAAATTTAATCCAGGTTAACCTGTACCTAAATGTCTTTAAAAAAAGAATGTGGCTGCATAATGAAATGAAATAATGATTTAATTTAATTTAATTTAATTTAAAATAAAATATAAGCAGATTAACCCGTTAATCTGACTAATTAAAAAAAAATAATGTGGTTGCATAATTAAATAAAAAAAATAAAAATAAAAATAATTAAATAAAAAAAATTAACTAAATTAAATTAAAGCAGATTAACCCGTAAACCTGACTAACTTAAAAAAAACAGCACAGCACAGCACTGAATATAAATTGAATAAGATAAAATTATAATAAAATTTAATTCAGGCTAACCTGTACCTAAATGTCTTTAAAAAAATTATGTGGCTGCATAATGAAATGAAATGAAATAATGATTTAATTTAATTTAATTTAATTTAAAATAAAATATAAGCAGATTAACCCGTTAACCTGACTAACTTAAAAAAATAATGTGGTTGCATAATAAAAAAAAAAAAAAAAATGTTTTTTAAATTAAATTAAAATAAATTAAAGCAGATTAACCCGTTAACCTGACTAACTTAAAAAAAATAATTGGGTTGTTACATTGCATTGCACAGCATTTAATATAAATAGAATAAAATAAAATGACAATACAATTATTTTCAGGTTAACCTGTACCTAAATGTCTTTAAAAAAATTATTTGGTTGCATTAAATAATAAATAAAAAAATAAATAAAATAATAATAAATAAAATAAATAAACAAACAAACAAACAAATAAATAAAAAATATAATATAATATAACATAAAAATAATAAATACATAAAAAAAATAAAAATACATAAATATAATTTTTTTTATTAAATTAAATGTAAACACATGGGACAAGAAATGTATCAAATAAATCTCTGCATTAGGCCTTGCAGTGTAAATGCAGTCAGGGAGTCTCAGTTTACAGAAGTGTGTCTTGCACCTAAAATAAATGTTTTTGAATGAGTTATTAAATGAATAAAAGAGCAACGCAGCATTCTGACTGCGCACAAGCTCTTGCGTCGAGTCAAAACGAGGCTTGTCTTAAGCTGCACGTGGATTACAAACGTCAGGCCTGAGGTACTTGAGGCTTATTTTGGGGTTGAAATAACTCCAAGTCGGCGCCCTATCAGCTCATAATCAGAAGTCTTGCACACGCCGCGGAAGCGAAAAGGAGGTAATTATATCATTGAGTCTAACAAAAAGTCCATTACAAATAACGTCATCGTTGAAACCAAATCCGCAGTCAATTAGTTTTGTTCATGCTCTGAATGGACTAAGTGCAATCATGAAAACAAAAGATAATTGAACGTTTAAGCCCAAGCAGAATCTCTGTCTCTGCTATTAAAACGGACGGTCTCGTGTCATTTTCTTCAACAAAAAAAGAGCAGAATGGGAGAACGATTTACAGAAACTTCCCTCCCTCAAAACTTCATTTCACGGTTATTAAGTTCATTACGGCTGTCGTGCTTCAGCGCTCAGAGAGGTGAGAGATGAACCTGACACATTAAAAGAGCTGAGGCCAAACAAACACAAACGTCAAGTAGACATTTATGAAAAGCACAGCAAAAGCTATCCAAACAAAAGAATCCTTTATTTAGCTTGTGTGGATCATTATTTGGACACTAAACTCCAGAGTGTGGCTCAAAATAGCCCAAAACAAACCCCTAACGTTCAATATTAAACTATAGACTAGAGTTCAGCATTATACCTGAAGCCATGGAGATGCACTGTGGGCCGTGTTTCGTCTCAATGACCCTTTGAGAAGGAGCAAAGAGGGTTTTACTCTATTCATGTAAAGGTTACTCAATTATGATCGCTCTGAAGGTAAAAGACAGGACGGGAAACTGAAAGGATGAAATAAAAGGTAGCAGATTTGCAATGAAGATAAAGGCAGGACAAGGCATTGGAGCGGATGACCTTTAAACGGCACTAATGATGTGTGTGGCTTTAGTCTGTGCCTGCGTCAACATCACACACGCATGGATCAAGACGCGCAAAAAGGCCTGCAGAATCCGCCTGGTTTTATGCATTTTCCGGGAATGAAGATGCACAGGTTTTTGTCAGTCTGTCAGGAAACCAAAGGCATGTTTACAAGTTCCTGGACTGTCACTGAGGAGGAACTGGACGCTGGATTTGCCAGATTTGCATCAACTTTTTTAATAGATCGTTTTATAAGTCTTGTCCGCTCGCTCTGGCTTACATGCAACATTTTATAGATGAAGCCCGAACAAGCGGAAAAGACTTTATGGGGCAATTTTACTAAGAAATGTCATGTTCATATTTTAATTAGGCATTAGGCACATTTTGATGGATGGATGGATTTATGGATAAAATAAATGCATTTTTTTTAAAATACATAATTATAAAAAATACTGGATTTATGGATGGGTGGATAAAATAACTCAAATAATTATTACAAATACTCATTACTGCATTACATTGGATAGATGGATGGATTTATGGATTGATGTATAGATGGATGGATTTATGGATTGATGTATAGATGGATGGAATCATGTATGGATGAATTTATGCATGGGTGGATTTTTGGATGGATGGATGGATGGATGGATGGATGGATGGATGGATGGATGGATGGATGGATGGATGGATGGATGGATGGATGGATGGATGGATGGATGGATGGATGGATGGATGGATGGATGGATGGATGGATAGATAGATAGATAGATAGATAGACAGACAGATAGACAGACTTTATGGATAGATGGGTGGATTTATGGATAGGTTTATGGATGGATGGATTGATGGATTTATGAATAGATGGATGGATGGATTTATGGATGGATGGGTGGATTTATGGATGAATTTATGGATAGATGGATGGATTTATGGATAGATAGGTGGATTTATGGATGGGTTCATTTATGGATAGATGGATGGATTTATGAATAGGTTTATGGATTTATGAATAGATGGATGGATTTATGGATAGGTTTATGGATTGATGGATTTATGAATAGATGGATGGATGGATTTATGAATAGATGGATGGATGGATTTATGAATAGATGGATGGATGGATTTATGAATGGATGGATTGATTGATGGATAGATAGATGGATGGATTTATGAATAGATGGAGGGGTTTATGGATGTATGGATAGATGGATGGATTTATGGATGAATGAAGGGATTTATGGATAAATGGATGGATTTATGGATAGATGGATGGATTTATGAATAGATGGATTGATTGATTTATGGATGGATTCATGGATAGATGGATTTATGGATGGATGGATTTATGGATTGATTGATTTATGGATGGATAGATGGAAGGATTTATGGATAGATGGATGGATTTATGGATGGATGGATTTATGGATAGATGGATGGATTTATGGATAGATGGATTGATTGATTGATTTATGGATGGATTCATGGATAGATGGATGGATGGATTTATGGATAGATTGATAGATTTATATATGGATGGATGCATGAGATTTATGGATGGAAGGATAAAATAATTAAAATAAAATAAATTCTCATTACTGCATAAATAAATAGCCACAGGAAGGTGTATTAGCTAACTAGTGAATGAAAAACCAAAAATTAAATAAAAATAAAAACATCTCACTAATGCATTACATTGCATTGATAAATAAATTAAAGAAAAATAAAATACGTTTGGACATAATTCTTTAACATTAAGTGTAAATGTAGTTCATTACATCAAATAAAACAATGTATCAGTTCCTTTATGCGAAATCTTTTAGCTTAGATTCACCCTTGCTAATAGTCTGGGTACCTGAGGATACACCAGTCCTAACACTTTTTACCCAGCAGCCCTGCTGAACAACAGAACGCTCTCTTCCCTTTCATGAAGCTTGTTTTCAGTTCTATAAAGCAGCAGATCCCGCATCTCTTTGCTTTCAACAGCGCAGCCTATGGATGCTCCAATTTAATGTCTATTTACAAGGCAAGCTTTCAGCCCAAAGTTTGGACAGACAGGTTCCATCTGTCCAGAATACTAAGAGCCTGACGCCGCTGCGTCTGTCGGCTCCAGCAGTCATCAGACATTCAGGCCGTGTGGTGCTGGTACCGGTGCGGGCAGCACGACAGGCTGAAGCGTCTGCCCACCTTTGATGTCCGGGAGGAATCGCAAACCTGCTTTTCCTTTTTTATCCCCACCCCCTTTTATAACAAGCGTGTGTCAAGGTGGGCAGAAGTATTTCTACCTGATGTTTGGAAAAAATAGCTTATACTGAAAACTCTGCAGTATTCAATGCACCGAATGATGCCTTCTACTTATAAACAGTACGTGAACAAGTAGCTTATGTTCATCAAAGTTACATGTGAGTGACATTTGGACATTTAAAAAAAAATTATGCAAAAGAAAAATCCTCACAGGAATTACTGCATATAATAAAATGATACAATTAAATATATTAAAAATATATAAAAATACAATAATATTAATATTTCGATATATATCATTATTGTATCTAACTAACTATCCATCTATCGATGTGTGTATCCATCCATCAATCCATCTATGTATCCATCCATCCATCTATACACCCATCCATCCATTTATGTGTGTATCCATCAATCCATCCATCATCTATCCATCCATCCATCCACCCATCCATCCATCCATCCACCCACCCATCCATCCATCCACCCATCCATCCATCCATCCATCCATCTATCTGTGTATCCATCCATCCATGTGTGCATCCATCCATCCATGTGTGCATCTATCCATCCATCCGTGTATCCATTAATCCATCCATCCATGTGTGTATCCATCCATCCATCCATCCATCTATTGGTCTATCGGTCCATCCATCCATCCATGTGTGTATCCATCCATCCATCCATCCATCTATTGGTCTATCGGTCCATCCATCTGTGTGTATCCATCCATCCATGTATCCATTCATCTGTCTCCATCCATCCATCCATCTATGTGTGTATCCATCCATCCATCCATCCATGTGTGTATCCATTCAGCTATGTGTGTATCCCTCCATCTATGTGTGTATCCATCCATCCATCCATCTATTGGTCTATCGGTCCATCCATCCATCTATCTGTGTGTATCCATCCATCCATGTATCCATTCATCTGTCTCCATCCATCCATCCATTCATCTATGTGTGTATCCATCCATCCATCTATCGATCTATTGGTCTATCGGTCCATCTATCTGTGTGTATCCATCCATCCATCATCCATCCATGTATCCATCCATTTATGTCTCCATCCATCCATCCATCCATCCATCTATGTGTGTATCCATCCATCCATTTATGTATCCATCATCCATCTATCTGTGTGTGATCCATCCATCCATCCATCATTCATCCATGTATCCATCCATCTATATATCCATCCTATCTAGTACTTTAATAATAAATAAAATATGCAATGATAAACTTTTCAAACAGTAAATAAATAAGTATAAACTATATACTAGAGAATTATAAAAAAGTTGTAGTACTAATAATCATCATAATGTTTAACATTACATTACATTTTTAAAATATATTTTAAAATTCATATATATGCAATGATAAACTTTTAGGCAATATATGAAAAGTTAATATGCAGAATTATAAAGAGTATAGTAGTAAAACAATTATGATAATTTGAATTAAATGTTATAATTGTATATATATATATATATATATATATATATATATATATATATATATGGATTAATACTATATTCGTGTATATATAAAATATTTTACTGTAATAAAAAAAAGTGAAACAATATGTAATGATAAATGTGTTAAATACAATATGAAAATAAGTATTGATTATATACTGCAGAATAGAAAGTAGTATGATAGTGTGCTACTCCAAACACAGCCTCTCTCTCGTGCTCTTTTTCTTTCATTCAATTGCTCTTTCTTGCCATTCTCCTTCCTGCTTCCTAATCACCTACTTTAATTTCCTGGTTTGGGAAAAGGACGTTGATCTCCGTTAACCTCGCGCTCCGTAATGGCTGGCAGATCAAGTGCCGGATACATCAGCGTAATCTCTGGGAAATAGAAAGCAGGCATTAGCTTCCCAGGTGCTTCCCAAATCTCATCCCACCTTTGCTCTTCTATGCATTTGGAGAACCGGAAATATTCCCAAGTGGGACGATGATTAGACCTCACTGTATGTTAATGCATGATTCGCAGCAGCAGGTGGGAAGCAGTTTGTTGAATATTAACCACACGCCTTTGATGGGCATCCAAGCAGGTTTGGAAGAAGACAAAATTCACCAGAATACACGGCTACTTTCAAATGCCCATCAATGGAGAAATATTATATTTGCCTGCAGATTGGTGTAGTTACAGCACCTGACAGCAGGGGCTAACTGGTATATCACTGTCGTTTTAAAAGGTACATCACACACAGTTTCTGACAGCCTCATGTTAATCTAGAGTAGTGTTGATCCTTCATATCTCCCAAGAGTCTTGAGTTTGATCATATTTATAAAAGACAGATACGCTGTACCGATTCTTTCTGAAAACAGCAGAGCTCGTGGAGGCGTGCAGTGGGCGGAGCTGAAGAGTCACAAGCACACATACACACACACACTTTTGATTCACTATACGTTGGTGTTGCTTACACGATATGTACTTATGCGGCAATTGCCAACAAAACACACACATTTGATGCAGTTTCACTCACTGCCTGCGGTTTCCACTCGTGACCGGGAACAAACACACACACATGCAGAACTCTGCTGCTCCGGAAAAACAAACATCCGCTGTTTAAAGCTGCACTATGTAAAAATTTTTCTGTAAAATATCCATAAACCGCTAGGCCAGTGTTATATATTTTGTTCAGTTGAGCACTTACAATATCCCAAATGTTTCCAACTATTTGTAAATCGTGAAAAATTGCTATTTTAACCAAGGAACCGGGACGTGTGAGGGAGTCGCCTGTCGATTGCGCCATATCCGCGTTACTCTCGGTTTCCGAACTTTTTATTTTATTTTGCAGAAACGCTTTACTCTCACTGCAGTGTGAACAAGTGCATAGCAGCCACCGAGAGAACGCACAGAGTAACGTCACAACATCATTTTCAACACACTCAGATGTGTCTAATATGATCAACAGAGCTGCGTTACCTCATACACATGACCGGAAAAGAGGAGATGGCACCGGCGACTGTGTCATAATAAAAGTCCCGCCGGCGACTGTGTCATAATAAAAGTCCTGCTGCTCGCGAGGTGTGTGTTGCGTTCATCTTATTAACAATTGCTCCAGCGGTTCCTCAGCTCCACAACACTTGGTCCTGCTCTGCTTCAGACTACAGTAACGTTAATAATCACATCAACATGATTTCTGCCCGAGTCCTATCCCGATTCTTTCCCACCGGCTGTGAGGTGAAGACCACATGTCCCAAGATTCTGCACTCAAACGTGGCGTCATCAAACTACGCCTTTGTTTTGAACAGGCGACCTCTAGTGGACAGAAAAGTTACATAGTGCACCTTTAACGCTGGGTTATTTGGGAAGCTGAACAAGGTGATCTTTCCCCCACAACCAAAAACACACTTCTTTAGGCCATGTCCACACTAATACGTTTTCGTTTGAAAACTTATATTTTTCTCTCCGTTTTGGCCTTCCGTCCACACTGAGACGCTCTCCAAAGCAGATACATTTGAAAACGCTGTCTTCGCGTAGTAGTGTGGACTGTGAAAACAGAAGTATTTGAAAACAATGACGCATATTAATCATATTGCACCAATAGGTATTCGTGTTTATCCCTTTATTGTGCCTGTTATGTGCTGTGTATAAAATATGTTACTTCGCGCACTCTTCATATCACAGTCCTGCAAAGATGACACAAAATGTACTCGCAATTGCTGTCCTGTGGCAAAGCATGTCAGCAGTTTTGTTTTAGACCAAACATATAATGGTGAGTGAGTGCGATCCTGGACGCATCAGTGAAAGGTGAGATATTTTGCTTAATAAAATGATCCTGCCAGAAGAGTTGTGTGATAAACTGATAATGTCTTGTTCTGTCTGTCATCTCGGTGAGCTTTTACGAGGTTTAACACATGCACAGTGAGGTGAATTTAGCGTTTTCCGACATTTCAGTGTGGACAAGAAACTTTTGGAAAACACTTGATAACGATAGTGTGGAAGGGAGAGCGTTTTAAAAGTGACATTGTTGATTTTGTGGTCTAACAACAAAATGACAGCCTTGCCGACAGCTCCCGTAACAAGAACGAAGCTCGTTGATGGGCGAGCTCTATATTGTGAGTTGTTTCCACTTTCATGAGGAAAACATCCATCAGAAGCGCCGGCGCCTTCGTCGGCCATGGGTTAAAGTAAACGTAGCCTATTTATTTTCATACAGGCTATGTTTAAGTATTAGCCTATGATTTTTAAATTTTTATTTCATGTGTTGATTGTGAAAAGTGAGCAGCATGAGTAAGATATGCTACATCATAAGATGCATATATGAGACATATGAGTAGGGTCAGACATGATTTTGACCACTTCGAGTATTGTTTTGTAGAAAGTCTTTCTTTAAAGTGAATTTCGTTTTGTATGAATTGTATTTAAATTTTGATCAATGTTTCATCAACTAATTTCCTGTATATTTAAAAAATAAGAAGCAAACCAAGAATGTCGGGAATGGATTGACGTGCGTAACGAACCCACTGGCCTGTTTCCGCGGCCTTTGAGTAAGCCTGAAACTGTAGCGTCTTTCTGTTTTTAATACATTTCTTGAATATATGTCTTAATTACAGTAGGCCAATAGATAGTTATGATATTTGTGGCTGCACCGGGGTCCGTCGTAACTAGGTTAAAGGCATCAATAAATTACAACAATTTCGTGCTATAGGCACTGCCACTGATACAAGCAGCGGATACGCTACGCATAGGGAAGATTCAGAGCCTATACGCTGAGCTGATAAATTCTCTAATGTGGATAAAGGCTTATTTTGTACACATCACTATAAACATAGTATGTCCTTATTAGGAGAAAAAGTCATTTTAACGAGAAAAATATGTTGTTTTAATGTCATCTCGTTATTACGAGAAAAGATGTTGTTAAAACGACATAACATAATTGAGTGGAAAAAACAATTCTGTATGTAGGGCCTATGTGGCAGCAATGCGTCACCGTACCAGGTTTCCATTGCAGTTTTGCAAAAATGTCCTTTTTCGAATTGCCTGAAAAACCACCTCATGGGACCGTAAAAACGTTTTTGCGATATATGGGAGTTTTTACGAAATTGACATGTTTCCATTGGCCGTATTTTTGATTCGCAATTTCAGTATGCGCAATTTGAAGAGTAATGGAAACGCGGCTAGTGTGAATAAGTCAGAATGCCCCCTTTACTAGTAAAATGCTACTGTAATAAAACTGTTCATTAGTTAATGGTAAATTGCCTTACTCTACACAGTGACAAACTGTAATAGATCTACAGGGACATATCAGTAAAACACTGTCAAATTAACAGTTTTTGGAGTGAAAAACTGTAAATTGACTATAAATTCTCTATGTGACATTTGATGTTTTTTTTATTTATAATGTTTCTTCTTAGTTAGTCTTCAGTTATGTATATTATGTATGCTGGACTAGATTACTAATCTAAGTCTTGAGGACCAAATAATTGATTAAAGGTGTCATGAACTGGCTTTTTTGATTTATTTATACCAGGGATGGGCAACTCCAGTCCTCGAGGGCCACTGTCCTGCAAAGTTTAGCTCCAACCCTGATAAAACTCACCTGCCTGTAGCCTTCTAGTAATCCTGAAGACATTGATTAGCTGGTTCAGGTGTGTTTGATTAGGGTTGGAGCTAAACTCTGCAGGACAGTGGCCCTCGAGGACTGGAGTTGCCCATCCCTGATTTATACTGTTGTTTGAGGTCAACTTATGACGTTTGCGAGGTTTTTACATTTAAAAACATCATAATGAATAAGTAATAGGCTATTTTCTGCCTTTCTCGTGTTTTTATCGGCGTGCCACACTGAAGACTTTGAAGTAAACGCCCACGGCTAGGATTGGATAAGATTTGCATATTTAATGAGCTTCGACTCCCCGCGAGTACACTGTGAGGGATTGTTTTGAAGCGTGTGGGAAAATGGCAGCCGGAATACTTCGTCCCACAGGGCTCGCAAAACATCTTTATCAAACAAACACAATTATTCATCTCTCATCCACCCGCGATTGATTGGAATGTTATTTTTTTATTACTTGGCCGGCCCAATCGGTGGATGTAAGCGCGAACCGTACACACACATGTGAGCGCGCCAAGTACGTTGCAGACTGCATGATCAAAACTTCCGCGATTGTATTTTTCCTTCAAATATCAAGTCAAGAGAGAGAACAATGCACATCAAGAACCACAAATAAAGGATTCTCCAGCCTGTGACCGTGTGCTAATGTTCAGTTAGACACGTACACAATCAATAGATCTATATCAAACGATCTGTAACAATATAAAAAACATGTTTTACTCACATTAGTGTGTTGCTTCTTTCATTCATGTAATCTCATCATGTCTGCAAATCCAGTTTCTTGTTTACAAACGAATCCGTGGTTAAATGAAGGAACAGATGCAAAGTCTTCCCCACGTGAGCTGGATATTCATTAGAAATAAAGTTCATCCATGCATTTATAATATTGGAATCTGAATTAAGCTTATGTGGCATGTTTAGAAATTCGATGCGGTTTAGCTCTATGTAGACCTGTGTTATGTCAGTGGCACGAGTCGGTGAGCGGGGCAACAGAATCAGACGTTGTTCTTCTTATGTTGAGGCGGTGCTTCACTACACTCACGTCATAGCCCGGCATATTCTGAGATCAAGCATTTGCTGGGTCTGGTGTCAATAAAAGCTTTTCTTTGACTAACAGGGAAGTTTTCAGCTCTGAAACTTACAGGATATTCTTATATTACCATGACCTTTAATATATCAAAAGATCAAGGGAAAGTTGATTTCTCAATTCATGACCCCTTTAAAACAGCTTTCAATTATTATTATAAATCCCAAAAATAAACCCCATATTCAAACACTGGAGCGGGCCAAGAACAACATCTCAGCTCATTCATTCTGAGACCGCAGCGGCACCGCTAATATCAGTCATCACTACCGCAACGGGAAAGAGATCAGTCAGCCTGTCAGAACTAAATGCTAATGCAAGCCACTTCAAGAGGAGAATTATGGAGGCGCTCGTCCCGCTTTCGGAAGCCCTGACGAATACTGATGCGTTTCAGCGTGAGAAAGCGGGAGACCTTCTTCTCTGCATTCTATGTTCACACGTCGAATGTTTACATGGAAGTTCCTCTGGTTCTCCGAGCTCTCTTGATGTGGAAAAACAAACAGGACGTCGCATCCTCAGAACCTCACAGCAGGAGGTGGCGGGTTTCGGACCACACGTGGCCCGTGATTGATGAGTCCACGACCCAAACGTTCAAGTGACTGTCAAGCTCGGCAACACGTGATAACAATCGGATGATCCCGCAGTGCACAGTGTGTTGTTTAGGGTCCCTGGGAGAAAAAATAAATATGCGACATATTTTTTACAGCCAGGACAAACAGCCGTGACTCACGTACAAACATTTACTCCGCGCTCAATGTCCTTACGGATCTGTTAAATCAAAAAATAAACCTTGGTGGTGTCAATCAAAGTAGTTAAAGTTCATATAGTTTTTGGCTCCATTTCAAAACCTAGTGAGCATGAAAACATGAAACGTATGCAATTTAAAAAAGATTATAAAATGGCAAAATGCATGACTTTGAGCTGAACAAAATCTATTCAAGATGGCGGAGAAAGCAGGGAAAATACATACATATAACTCACTGATTAATTTACAGCAGGTATTTGATCAAATCCTTTTGTTATAGGGATTAGGAAGTATGTGATTTTGGATGCAGCCATACCCCTGCTGAAAAAAACAGCTAAAACCAGCCTAAGCTGCTCTCCCAGGTTTTAGAAGGGTTTTGGACACTTTTTTAGCTGGTCAAGCTTAGATGATCAGCTTTGGCCAAACAGCCTTTTTCAGCAGGGACGTCCCCAACCTAAGCAAAAGCTTGACTTCTTCACCACAATGATAACCCAGGTTAACTGAAATGCTTCTAAATACCAACACAATTGAACATTAAAGCTCTAAAACCATGACAAAATTCACATTTAGAGGATATAAGCGTTCAATGCTTACAGTCTCTCACTTCCACCAATAAGGATCAGTGATTTTGATGACATCACTCTGCACTTCAGTTTCTCATCAGATTTTCTGTCCAATCAAATGCTCTCTAGAATCTGAAGCCCCGCCCCCTACATTATAAACCGACACTGAAGCTGCAGCTGAAATCGGTCACATGTTCACACATTTACTGTTTTCCACATGACACATAGAGCAGCCATTCCCAAACTGTGGTCCGCGGACCACTAGTGGTCCGTGAGGGTACTGCAGGTGGTCCGTGGAAAGGCAAAATACATTTTTTTACCTTCATTTTACCAGGAAATTCCCATAAAAATAAAAAGTAAAAAGAATATGTAGGCCATATTGATATAAAATTTTAATTCAATTGTCAAGTTATTGTGTGATTACTAAAATAGGCTAGTGGCGCTCGGCCGTGACGTTCAAGTTCAGTGCCTTACTTTTTGAGGACTTGTAAACTTTAAATAATAACTCTAATAATCCCCTAAATTTGCCAAAGGTTTTGAAATGTTGACTATATCCAAGTGTTCTTATTACTGTATAGATTTCATACTCCATTGCAAAATAAGCCCGTTATTTAAATGAACCCGATTATGCACTGTAAATAAATAAAATAAATATGTGGCAGCCGTTGTATACAGTAAACTTTCTTTTAACAAGCCTGTTGTACTGATGTGCTGACCAGTTATAGTTTTAGTGCTAGTAAGCCTATTTAGAGGTGCGGATGAATTCAGGTAGGTCTGTGTGTAGACATATATTTTATTATGTGCGTTATGAGGTGGTCCGCGAAATTTCTTGATTACAACTACACTCTTAAAAATGATGTGTTAAAAATTAACACAAAATATGTGTAAAAGGATTCATAACACATGTTGTGTTACTACAGACACATGATGTGTAAATATTGTGTTCAACTGTTTACACAATTACTGTGTAAAACATTTAGTAGTACATGTTTATATAAAAGGCATATTTTCTGTTGCAAATATTCAACAGGCTGTGACAACTTTTACAATTGGATTAATTTGTCATGTTGCAAATGTGAATTAAGCATTTTAACTCGCTGGGGAGAAACAACTACTGTTGGTGCTACGGGAATCTCCTTGCTGCGCCTGCGCAGTGGCGTTCTTTTCCAACCGAAGCAGCTTGGCCAGCCGTCAGTGCGTCTGTCTGCCTCAGGTGAGTGAATTTAAATAAACGTGTAAAATAGTAAATATTTCTCCGCCTAACATGAGAAAGATTTGTGTCAATTGTCCAGGAAACATAGTTTGTTTGTTTTGACCGTTGTTATGCAGTTTTGATGTTCCGTAGCCGGATGTTTAGTGTGTTAAACGTCAATAAGCCAGCGAGCTCTCACGTTTTGCAAAGGTGTTTAACCTTGGTATTTATTGTAAAAAAATAAAATAAAAACTTAACGGTTAATATGCACCTTAAGTTTGAACTCGTAATAGTCATTTGACCAAATACTATGCGGTAGTTTAAACGACGTTGTGGCGACGAGTGTTGTGTAACTTAGTTAAAAAAACGCGCCACTTTTTGCCACCTGGCTTGTCACTAAGTTATTGAAACTTTTATTGATTACGGGATGAATACATTTAACATGCATTGTGTTAGCTTTTAATAAAGTTGCAATGTTGCATGCAACAACATTTTCTGATGCTTTTCATTTTTTCATTTCTGTAGGCTGGTACCAGTGTGACGTCTTTGCTTATAGAAGGCATACAACTCTCCAAAGTCAACTCAGCCGCAGCTGGTTTCTGATGATTGTTTTGAAATGCTTATTTTTCTATTAACAGTACTTTTTTACAGTTAATTACATGTTAAAACCAGTAAAAACTCTAAATAAACAGTATGTGAACAGTATTCAATGCTTCAGTGTGATTTCATAAGTGTACATATTGTATTCTAATCTAGCTTTTTCAATATTTTATAGTAATATATATACATAAATACAATAAATACATCTATAACACACAGTTGTGTCAGATGTGTACAAAAAGTACACATTAATGTGTTTACTAAAGTAACACATTTGTGTGTGTATTTTCACTACACATCTTCTGTGTTGTATTTAACACAACATGTGTTGTCCCTGAGCACACTCAGAACATGTGTTGAAAACAACACATGTTGTGTTGTTTTCAACACATTTGTTTTAAGAGTGTAGTGGTCCACACACACAAAAAGTTTGAAAACCCCTGACATAGAGCACTGTATAGAGGATAGGGAACAATCAGACAGTGCACTGTATAGAGGATAGGGAACAATCAGACAGTGCACTATATAGGGGATAGGGAACAATCAGACAGTGCACTGTATAGAGGATAGGGAACAATCAGACAGTGCACTATATAGAGGATAGGGAACAATCAGACAGTGCACTGTATAGAGGATAGGGAACAATCAGACAGTGCACTGTATAGAGGATAGGGAACAATCAGACAGTGCACTGTATAGAGGATAGGGAACAATCAGACAGTGCACTGTATAGAGGATAGGGAACAATCAGACAGTGCACTGTATAGAGGATAGGGAACAATCAGACAGTGCACTGTATAGAGGATAGGGAACAATCAGACAGTGCACTATATAGGGGATAGGGAACAATCAGACAGTGCACTGTATAGAGGATAGGGAACAATCAGACAGTGCACTATATAGGGGATAGGGAACAATCAGACAGTGCACTATATAGAGGATAGGGAACAATCCGACAGTGCACTATATAGGGGATAGGGAACGATCAGACAGTGCACTATATAGGGGATAGGGAACAATCAGACAGTGCACTATATAGAGGATAGGGAACAATCTGACAGTGCACTATATAGGGGATAGGGAACGATCAGACAGTGCACTATATAGGGGATAGGGAACAATCAGACAGTGCACTATATAGGGGATAGGGAACAATCAGACAGTGCACTGTATAGGGGATAGGGAACGATCAGACAGTGCACTATATAGAGGATAGGGAACGATCAGACAGTGCACTATATAGAGGATAGGAATTCTGCACAGAATGATATTTTAAAGCGATATGGAGGAGATTATGAGGGGAAATGGTTAGAGATGAGGAGGAAACTGTGGCTTTATCGAGCTCAACGGCTCTGGACGAGCTGTGATATAACGCTATTGGCTATTTAAATAAGGGGAGGAGCTGCTCGATATGTCCCGCCCTGTCTTCCTGTGTCAGTGAAAATGAAGTCACATTGAATAATGCTGCACGTTTCAGGGCACTTCAGTGGGACTTTACTGCAGTATCAAAAATCATTTGAGTACTGGATTGGTTCACATAATTCAATTACAATAATTTAAAGAAAAGAAATCAAGTTTAAAAAGAAAAACAATTGTGTTGTGTAGATCACAAATAATATATAATTGAGTAAATCTGAGTTTTCCTTTTTTTTCTCCAGTGTAGGGTTTCAAATCAGAGACTGTACAGTGTAGGGTGTAGTAGACAGCAGCACGGCTCACTAGGTTTGGTAACGGTTCCCTTGTAATACTAAACGGAGCGTGGCGAACCCCAGGTTTTTTTAATGCATGACATAGCAGTTTCTCTTGTGAATCTCTGACCGAGGGGTGAACAATGTGTCCTCTGGAGCATGTCTGCTGCATTCTCAAACAGCGGACCTGTCCTTTCTCACGCTAACAAGCTAATGTAAACAAGCAACTCAAACAGGAAGTCAAGGGGTTTGCAGTGACTCTCTGTCTCTTTTAGTGTCCTGTATGCTGGAAGAACATAATAGACTTGTCATCTACTTCATAAATGCATTTAAATATCAATGTTTTGGTCGAAATTGCAACATTATTCTGCTTATCAGCATTTTGTTTGTTCCCAAAATTCCAGCCAAGAACTGAATTAAGCTATACTTAACTGGAAAAATACATTCTTAATAATAACAACACATTTTACTATTAAACGATTAGTCAATATTGCTACTGACTCTTTCACAAATACTAAAACAAATCACTTGGACTAGAACTTACACTCTAAAAAAATCACTCTTGGGTTATTTTTTCTACCCAAATCCTGGATTGACCCTTTTAAGCTATTTTTTTTTGTGTTTGGGTAGTTTTTGTGTTACCCAGATCCTGGGTCAGACGTAACAACCCAGTGTTTGGGTAGTTTTTGTGTTTCCCAGATCCTGGGTAAGACGTAACAACCCAGTGTTTGGGTAGTTTTTGTGTTTCCCAGATCCCGGGTCAGACGTAACAACCCAGTGTTTGGGTAGTTTTTGTGTTACCCAGATCCTGGGTCAGACGTAACAACCCAGTGTTTGGGTAGTTTTTGTGTTATCCAGATCCTGGGTCAGACGTAACAACCCAGTTTTTGGGCAGTTTTTGTGTTACTCAGATCCTGGGTAAGACGTAACAACCCAGTGTTTGGGTAGTTTTTGTGTTATCCAGATCCTGGGTCAGACGTAACAACCCAGTGTTTGGGTAGTTTTTGTGTTACTCAGATCCTGGGTAAGACGTAACAACCCAGTGTTTGGGTAGTTTTTGTGTTTCCCAGATCCCGGGTCAGACGTAACAACCCAGTGTTTGGGTAGTTTTTGTGTTTCCCAGATTTTGGGTCAGACGTAACAACCCAGTGTTTGGGTAGTTTTTGTGTTACTCAGATCCCGGGTCAGAAATAACAACCCAGTGTTTGGGTAGTTTTTGTGTTACTCAGATCCCGGGTCAGACATAACAACCCAGTGTTTGGGTAGTTTTTGTGTTTCCCAGATCCCGGGTCAGACATAACAACCCAGTGTTTGGGTAGTTTTTGTGTTACCCAGATCCCGGGTCAGACATAACAACCCAGTGTTTGGGTAGTTTTTGTGTTTCCCAGATCCCGGGTCAGACATAACAACCCAGTGTTTGGGTAGTTTTTGTGTTACTCAGATCCTGGGTCAGACATAACAACCCAGTGTTTGGGTAGTTTTTGTGTTACCCAGATCCCGGGTCAGACATAACAACCCAGTGTTTGGGTAGTTTTTGTGTTACCCAGATCCCGGGTCAGAAATAACAACCCAGTGTTTGAGTAGTTTTTGTGTTTCCCAGATCCTGGGTCAGACGTAACAACCCAGTGTTTGGGTAGTTTTTGTGTTACCCAGATCCCGGGTCAGAAATAACAACCCAGTGTTTGGGTAGTTTTTGTGTTTCCCAGATTCTGAGTCAGACATAACAACCCAGTGTTTGGGTAGTTTTTGTGTTACCCAGATCCCGGGTCAGACATAACAACCCAGTGTTTGGGTAGTTTTTGTGTTACCCAGATCCCGGGTCAGACATAACAACCCAGTGTTTGGGTAGTTTTTGTGTTACCCAGATACCGGGTCAGAAATAACAACCCAGTGTTTGGGTAGTTTTTGTGTTTCCCAGATTCTGAGTCAGACATAACAACCCAGTGTTTGGGTAGTTTTTGTGTTACCCAGATCCCGGGTCAGACATAACAACCCAGTGTTTGGGTAGTTTTTGTGTTACCCAGATCCCGGGTCAGACATAACAACCCAGTGTTTGGGTAGTTTTTGTGTTACCCAGATACCGGGTCAGAAATAACAACCCAGTGTTTGGGTAGTTTTTGTGTTACCCAGATCCTGGGTCAGACGTAACAACCCAGTGTTTGGGTAGTTTTTGTGTTTCCCAGATCCTGGGTCAGACATAACAACCCAGTGTTTGGGTAGTTTTTGTGTTACCCAGATCCTGGGTCAGACATAACAACCCAGTGTTTGGGTAGTTTTTGTGTTTCCCAGATCCTGGGTCAGACGTAACAACCCAGTGTTTGGGTAGTTTTTGTGTTTCCCAGATTCTGAGTCAGACGTAACAACCCAGTGTTTGGGTAGTTTTTGTGTTACCCAGATCCCGGCTCAGACATAACAACCCAGTGTTTGAGTAGTTTTTGTGTTTCCCAGATCCTGGGTCAGACGTATCAACCCAGTGTTTGGGTAGTTTTTGTGTTTCCCAGATCCTGGGTCAGACATAACAACCCAGTGTTTGGGTAGTTTTTGTGTTACTCAGATCCTGGATCAGACGTAACAACCCAGTGTTTGGGTAGTTTTTGTGTTACCCAGATCCCGGCTCAGACATAACAACCCAGTGTTTGGGTAGTTTTTGTGTTTCCCAGATCCCGGGTCAGACATAACAACCCAGTGTTTGGGTAGTTTTTGTGTTACTCAGATCCTGGATCAGACGTAACAACCCAGTGTTTGGGTAGTTTTTGTGTTACCCAGATCCCGGCTCAGACATAACAACCCAGTGTTTGGGTAGTTTTTGTGTTTCCCAGATTCTGGGTCAGACATAACAACCCAGTGTTTGGGTAGTTTTTGTGTTACCCAGATCCCGGGTCAGACGTATCAACCCCGTGTTTGGGTAGTTTTTGTGTAACCCAGATCCTGGGTCAGACATAACAACCCAGTGTTTGGGTAGTTTTTGTGTTACCCAGATCCCGGGTCAGACATAACAACCCCGTGTTTGGGTAGTTTTTGTGTTACCCAGATCCTGGGTCAGACATAACAACCCAGTGTTTGGGTAGTTTTTGTGTTTCCCAGATCCTGGGTCAGACATAACCCCGTGTTTGGGTAGTTTTTGTGTTTCCCAGATCCTGGGTCAGACATAACAACCCAGTGTTTGGGTAGTTTTTGTGTTACCCAGATCCCGGCTCAGACATAACAACCCAGTGTTTGGGTAGTTTTTGTGTTACCCAGATCCTGGGTCAGACGTAACAACCCAATGTTTGGGTAGTTTTTGTGTTCTGTCCAATATTTAACCAGCGCTTGGGTTTTTAGAGTGTAACTTTTCTAATGGGAGGACTGGTGTTCACCGTTGAAAGTGTGACAAAGCCACTTTTATATCCAACTTGTATCTACATTTGGCCTTGATGTACAGCGGGCTGAATCTTGCCTTGCACAAATGTTCACAGGCAGTCTCATCAGCTTTTATGGCTTCAGAATTTTTCCAGGGATGCACCTGAGTGGATACGTTGAATTGCATCAATCGAATGAACGTTTGCATTCAAGTAATGCTATTTCACTGAAGGGTTTAAGCACAAAAGCCAGATATTTTACACTTATGCATATAGAAATTGGCCCACAAAAAATGTAAATATACTATATTTACTGTAAAAAAATAATAATTAACCTCACCAGCAAGGTTAAAGACCTCTGAACTAGCATCAGGTGGTTTGCTGGTCTCTACTGTCCACCATGATGGTTTGGACTGGTCAAACTGGTCTGGTTTCAAGGATTTCAAGAGGTTTTGGGCTTTTGTCAGTTGGTCCGGCTGGTATACTAGTTGGCTATCCAGTTAAACCAGCTTGGCCAGGCTGTGAGACCAGCTAAAACCAACAAAAGAAGAAGCAGATTTACTTCGTCTACTGAACTGAAATTGCATCCACCTCAATTTGTTTGAAATGCAATCATTTGCAACGTAATAACCGTATGATTTCATGTATGATTGGTTCTACTTTACTAGATTATTGCTGCATTCAAGTCCTCACATTTATGAACTTGGGAGTCACAATGATTGGCCAATTTCATATTGCATATGCGCTAAGCTTTTTTAGCACTGATCCAAAAAATGAAGGGAAAAGGATGCATATTAGGTGTGGAAGCTGCATATTATCTGCAAATTAACACAAAATTATCTTTTAACATGTTTTAGCATGTTGCTAGCACAAATAAACATGTTGATAGATAGATAGATAGATAGATAGATAGATAGATAGATAGATAGATAGATAGATAGATAGATAGATAGATAGATAGATAGATAGATAGATAGATAGATAGATAGATAGATAGATAGATAGATAGATAGATAGATGGTTGGATGATTGACGGATGGATGGATGGATATGATAGATGGATGGATTGATGGATGGATGGATATGATAGATGGATTGATTAATGGATGATAGATAGATAGATAGATAGATAGATAGATAGATAGATAGATAGATAGATAGATAGATAGATAGATAGATAGATAGATAGATAGATAGATAGATAGATAGATAGATAGATAGATAGATAGATAGATAGATAGATAGATAGATGGATGGTAGGATGGTTGGATGATTGACGGATGGATGGATGGATGGATATGATGGATGGATTAATGGATGATAGATAGATGGATGGATGGATGGATGGATGGATAGAAAGGTGGATGGATGGTTGGATGATTGACAGATGGATATGATAGATGGATGGATTAATGGATGATAGATAGATGGATGGATGGATAGAAAGGTGGATGGATGGTTGGATGATTGATGGATGGATGGATTAATGGCTGATAGATAGATAGATAGATAGATAGATAGATAGATAGATAGATAGATAGATAGATAGATAGATAGATAGATAGATAGATAGATAGATAGATAGATAGATAGATAGATAGATAGATAGATAGATAGATAGATAGATAGATAGATAGATGGATAGATGGTTGGATGATTGACGGATGGATGGATGGATGGATATGATGGATGGATTAATGGATGATAGATAGATGGATGGATGGATGGATGGATGGATAGAAAGGTGGATAGATGGTTGGATGATTGACAGATGGATATGATAGATGGATGGATTAATGGATGATAGATAGATGGATGGATGGATAGAAAGGTGGATGGATGGTTGGATGATTGATGGATGGATGGATTAATGGCTGATAGATAGATAGATAGATAGATAGATAGATAGATAGATAGATAGATAGATAGATAGATAGATAGATAGATAGATAGATAGATAGATAGATAGATAGATAGATAGATAGATAATGGATGGATGGATGGATTAATGGCTGATAGATAGATAGATAGATAGATAGATAGATAGATAGATAGATAGATAGATAGATAGATAGATAGATAGATAGATAGATAGATAGATAGATAGATAGATAGATAGATAGATAGATAGATAATGGATGGATGGATTCTGTCAGTTGGAGTTTGAACAGTCTTGGCTCATTTGAACGTTCCGTCAATGAAAGTCTATGGGATTTTTCAGAGTTTTAATCGTCATTTTAAGTAAAACCGGATCAGTTAGAAAAGATCTAGCGCCTCGAGTCAGAACAGTCTTAAGGTCTGAGCCAAGTTTGGAGGTTGTAGAGTTAAAGCTCTAGGATGAGTCAAAAAATAAATAAGTTTCAGTTAGTTAGCTCTCTCAAGCCAACTTAATAATTAACTCCCAACATAATTCTTTAATTGTCGCCCCCAAATCATAAAGTCTGCTATTTTTGGCATTCATGTGTGCCTTCAGTCATTATGACATGTGACCTCACCAGCTCTAATTCATGTAACCAGTTAGTCTGACAACACAGAGGACTAGAAATGACACAAAACACATGCAGCAAACAAATCAGAGACCATGTTAATAAGAACAGATGATGCAATGAGGGGGGGGGGGGGGGGGGCACAATTACACACAGACAAAACAGTCTTGCCTCACTGGCCACATTATCAAATTTACAAGCTTCAACAATAAAGATTAATCACTTCAGGCTACAGGGTATCGCACACAAATCAGATTGAGAGTGTCATAAACGCAAACAAAGATGAGTGATTTGTTTGCTTAAACATCAAAGGGCTTATAAATGCAGTCGTCGGCTTGAGTGTAAGTACATTAGCGGAGCCCCGTGACCAATTATCATTTATTGATTGCACAGAGATGAACATGTAGCACTGAAGTAAGAGGATTGAAAACAGGATACGGCTGAAAAACAACACGTGTACAAATAAATCACTAATGTTGTGCTCCTCAAAACATTCCTGAAGCATTTGTGTCAGGATATAGGGGATAGGGAACGATCCGACAGTGCACTATATAGGGGATAGGGAACGATCAGAAAGTGCACTTTATAGGGCATAGGGAACGATCAGACAGTGCACTATATAGGGGATAGGGAACGATCAGACAGTGCACTATATAGGGGATAGGGAACGATCAGACAGTGCACTATATAGGGGATAGGGAACGATCAGACAGTGCACTATATAGGGGATAGGGAACGATCCGACAGTGCACTATATAGGGGATAGGGAACGATCAGACAGTGCACTATATAGGGGATAGGGAACGATCCGACAGTGCACTATATAGGGGATAGGGAACGATCAGAAAGTGCACTATATAGGGCATAGGGAACGATCAGACAGTGCACTATATAGGGGATAGGGAACGATCAGACAGTGCACTATATAGGGGATAGGGAACGATCAGACAGTGCACTATATAGGGGATAGGGAACGATCCGACAGTGCACTATATAGGGGATAGGGAACGATCCGACAGTGCACTATATAGGGGATAGGGAACGATCAGACAGTGCACTATATAGGGGATAGGGAACGATCCGACAGTGCACTATATAGGGGATAGGGAACGATCAGAAAGTGCACTATATAGGGCATAGGGAACGATCCGACAGTGCACTATATAGGGGATAGGGAACGATCAGACAGTGCACTATATAGGGGATAGGGAACGATCAGACAGTGCACTATATAGGGGATAGGGAACGATCCGACAGTGCACTATATAGGGGATAGGCAACGATCAGACAGTGCACTATATAGGGGATAGGGAACGATCAGACAGTGCACTATATAGGGGATAGGCAACGATCAGACAGTGCACTATATAGGGGATAGGGAACGATCAGACAGTGCACTATATAGGGGATAGGGAACGATCAGACAGTGCACTATATAGGGGATAGGCAACGATCAGACAGTGCACTATATAGGGGATAGGGAACGATTCAGACAGTGCACTATATAGGGGATAGGGAACGATCCGACAGTGCACTATATAGGGGATAGGCAACGATCAGACAGTGCACTATATAGGGGATAGGGAACGATCAGACAGTGCACTATATAGGGGATAGGCAACGATCAGACAGTGCACTATATAGGGGATAGGGAACGATCAGACAGTGCACTATATAGGGGATAGGGAACGATCAGACAGTGCACTATATAGGGGATAGGCAACGATCAGACAGTGCACTATATAGGGGATAGGGAACGATTCAGACAGTGCACTATATAGGGGATAGGGAATGATCAGACAGTGCACTATATAGGGGATAGGCAACGATCAGACAGTGCACTATATAGGGGATAGGCAACGATCAGACATTTGTGTCAGGAGCATTATCTGCTGAAAGAGCCACAGCCACCAGGGAATACCGTCTCCATGAAAGGCTGGACATGGTCTCAACTATGCTTAGGTAGGTGGGACGTGTCAAAGTAACATCCACATGGATGGCAGGACCCAAGGTTTCCCAGCAGAACATTGCCCAAACATTGCCACTGCAGACCGGGAACACCCCACAAGAGTTGCAGTTTTGGAGATTCTCTGACCCAGTCATCAAGCCATCACAATTTGTCCCTTGTCAAACTCACTCAAATCCTTACGCTTGCCCATTTTTCCTGCTTCTAACACATCAACTTTGAGGACAAAATGTTTACTTGCTGCCTAATATATCCCACCCACTAACAGGTGATGAAGAGATCATCAGTGTTATTCACTTCCTGGTCATAATGTTATGCCTGGTTGGTGTATATGATAACTTTTAGCTACACTCACCAGTTGTTAAGGAAAAATGACACTTGAATCTATCGAAGGGGGCAGTATCATTTTATATTAAATTATCAGATGATATGACGCTATTTATCGCAGAACCAAAACAGATCTTGAATAGCCGATAACCGATAAATTCAGACTAAATACAACAGCGTCAAAAACAGCAGCATCAAAATAGATGACGTAGCAATCAACTCAAATGAATATGTTAATTAGCACTGGTTGATTTACATGTAGGCCATCTGTAATCGCTAAAATGATCCCCCCAGGACACTTGAGTTAAGATAGGAAGCCTATCTTTCACATAAAAAAGTAAGACATTTTCTTCTCCTGTCCTTCCTCGTTTTCGGTGCTCCAGCTGAGAAAGTGTTCAGATTTACTGTGTGTATTAAGAGGCGAGTGATTAAAACACTGCCGCCACTTCAGTAACACAAAGGCGGGCGGCTCTATTAGCGTTGTGCTAATCTACTGGGACACTGCTGCACACACTCCGGCTACAAAGAACACGAGTGGCACTGCAGGAGAGAGATAAAAGAGCCACTGCTGAGGTCTCTGGCTTTCCCAAGCTGATTTCTAGCACTGCGAACGACCCTCTCGCACGGACAGGCCTTGAAAAATCACAAGTCCAATAGAGCGTCTGCAGTTCTGCTCCCATTGTGATAGCGGACGGATCGAAACTGCACTTGAGTGCTTGAATTCCCAGTCGGCTCGCCGTCTGCCACTCCAGAAAAGTGACTTTAAGTCCCCATGAAATCAAAATGGAAGTTTTTTGGCTTTTAGTATGAATATGTTAGTCTTACTGTTATCTATAAGCTAATGTGCTCCAAAATAATGACAAAATTCACATTTAGAAAACTTACTCTCACTTCTGCCAATATGGATCAATGACTTGATGACATCACTCTGCACTTCAGCTTCTCATCAGATTTTCTGTCCAATCAAATGCTCTCTAGAATCTGAAGCCCCGCCCCCTACATTATAAACAGACGCTGAAGCTGCAGCTGAAATCGGTCACATGTTCACACATTTACTATTTATTACATGACACACAGAGCACTATATAGGGAACGATCAGACAGTGCACTATATAGGGGATAGGCAACGATCAGACAGTGCACTATATAGGGGATAGGCAACGATCAGACAGTGCACTATATAGGGGATAGGCAACAATCAGACAGTGCACTATATAGGGGATAGGCAACGATCAGACAGTGCACTATATAGGGGATAGGAAACAATTAGACAGTGCACTATATAGGGGATAGGCAACAATTAGACAGTGCACTATATAGTAGATAGGGAACGATTCAGACAGTGCACTATATAGGGGATAGGCAACGATCAGACAGTGCACTATATAGGGATAGGCAACGATCAGACAGTGCACTATATAGGGGATAGGAAACAATTAGACAGTGCACTATATAGGGGATAGGCAACAATTAGACAGTGCACTATATAGTAGATAGGGAACGATTCAGACAGTGCACTATATAGGGGATAGGCAACGATCCGACAGTGCACTATATAGGGGATAGGCAACGATCAGACAGTGCACTATATAGGGATAGGCAACGATCAGACAGTGCACTATATAGGGGATAGGAAACAATTAGACAGTGCACTATATAGTAGATAGGGAACGATTCAGACAGTGCACTATATAGGGGATAGGCAACGATCAGACAGTGCACTATATAGGGATAGGCAACGATCAGACAGTGCACTATATAGGGATAGGCAACGATCAGACAGTGCACTATATAGGGGATAGGAAACAATTAGACAGTGCACTCTATAGGGGATAGGCAACAATTAGACAGTGCACTATATAGTGGATAGGGAACGATCAGACAGTGCACTTTATAGGGGATATGGAACAATCAGACAGTGCACTATATTGGGGATAGGGAACAATCAGACAGTGCACTATATAGGAATAGGCAACGATCAGAAAGTACACTATATAGGGGATAGGCAACGATCAGACAGTGCACTATATAGGAATAGGCAACGATCAGAAAGTACACTATATAGGGGATAGGGAATGATCAGACAGTGCACTATATAGGGGATAGGCAACGATCAGACAGTGCACTATATAGGGGATAGGGAACAATCAGACAGTGCACTATATAGGGGAAAGGGAACAATCAGAGTGCACTATAGGGAATAGGCAACGATCAGACAGTGCACTATATAGGGGATAGGGAATGATTCAGACAGTGCAGTATATAGGGGATAGGGAACAATCAGACAGTGCACTATATAGGGGATAGCCAACGATCAGACAGTGCACTATATAGGGGATAGGGAACGATCAGACCGTGCACTATATAGGGGATAAGGAACAATCAGACAGTGCACTATATAGGGAACAGGCAACGATCAAACAGTGCACTATATAGGGGATAGGGAACAGTCAGACAGTGCACTATATAGGGGACAGGGAACAGTCAGACAGTGCACTATATAGGGGATAGGGAACGATCAGACAGTGCACTATATAGGGGATAGGGAATGATCAGACAGTGCACTATATAGGGGATAGGGAACGATTCAGACAGTGCAAATATGCTTTCCATTGGGGTGAATGAAGTCTGGTTTCATGCAGTATCACGCAAACCTCTGCAGCTCCGGTCCAGGAAACTGTCTTTATCGAGCTCAGCAGCTCTGAGCTGTGATATAAACTAAACGCTATTGGCTAATTTTAAAAAGGGGAGGGGTTGTTCGATATGTCCTGCCCTGTCTTCCTGTTTCAGTGGAAATTACATCAACACATTGAATAATGCTGCAAGTGTCAAGGTATATCAGTGGGCCTTTAAACTCAGCCGGGTCCGTCTCTTTGACCAGACCAGATTTCTGAGGTAAACTCCAGAGAAAATAATGATACATTTAAGTAGAGATAGACACAACAACTGCGGTGCGTACAACTTAATTAACATATTGTACCATGGAAATACCATGGTATTATTTGAAATCGCCATAATTTCTATTTCAAATAAATGCTGGGTTACACTTTATTTTAAGGTGATGTAGTAATAAGTACTGAGTAATATTAATTACGGTTAGGGTTAGTTAATTATGCATAATTATTATATGGTAAAAACATGTTATTTTTGAAGCACCTATAGGAGAACCATAAGAATCAGCCAGAAAACAGAATAAAAACGTATCAGTATTACCATCTGGCACCACCACAGTACTTTCTTGTAAATGCATGTCAATATATTTATAAAATATACTTACTACAGGTCTTCTTTTTTTTACAGCCTTCAACTGCATATGGACACACATGTAAGGAGACAGACTGCCGAGGGAGGCACAATATGTCGATCAAAATAGTTATTTAGAATGATCACTGTACATTTTTATTCACAGCACACACAATGCTGTATGCTAGCGTATTTTCCCTCCAACACTCAACACATAAAAATGGTTAGGAATAACAGAATATTAGTCTGCAGTGTTGGAAGGCTGCTGGGAAAGCATGCTGAAATATTAATAGCAGCTGAAATATCGAGCCTGGTTTTAGTGAAAAGTTTTCAGCAGCGCTGCCGCCGTGTCTATAGAAGGCTGTTTACCACTTAATAATACAACATGTGTATTTCAGAACGGAGAGCTGCATGCCAACAAGTGCTTCAAATATGAACACATACACACACATTCTTGTTGCGACTGTCACTTTTTAGACGCCCCCCCTTACCTGCCAAATGAGCCAAACAAAATGAATCGAGAAAGACTGCTCCTTCTGCCAGCTGACAGGCCGGTTTAATTGAAACTATCAATCACAATTCCTCTACATATCACACACACACACTAAGTGTTCCCATCATCTAAATCAAACACACATGCTCTGTTCCGAAACCTAGTGATCTGCCTACTGCCTACACAGCTGGCTATAATTAGAATCTCGTAAGTGAACAATTTTCTCAACATAAGCAGCAATTCTTACGTCATACAAATAGTGCTCAACTGTGAGAAATGCATGTTAGACTCGACTTTGATTTCAATCATTTTCCGTTAGCATTAATTACACGACAAAAGCATCTAAAATTCACTATATCATACACAAATATTGGGTAAATCGTGCATGTTTAATTAGTCAGATTTTATTATGGATGTATGTAAGGGACGTAGGCCAGTAAGAGCTGTGCGTGGTGTAAACCTCACTCTCCTGATCTCAAGAGATGCACTAGCGAAAGATGCTAGCGGCTGTGCCGCTGGGTGTATAGTGTCCTTGTTAGCGTGCCTGCCTCTCATGCCGGAGACCCCAGTTCGAATCCCGTTCGGAGCAGGCCCAGTTGGACCAGTTACATTTGGTGTCGTGACCCGGATGGGAGTGAGGTTTAGGGCGTAGGCCAGTAAAAGCTGAGCGGGTAAACCTTACTCCCCTAGACTCGAGAGGTGCGCTAAAGACTAAATTCCTGGTTAATGCACACCTCCCACACCAGAGATCCCGGTTCGAATCCCACTTTGAGCTGATTGAGCAGGACCGGTTACATTTGGTCCCATGACCCGGATGAGAGTGAGGTTTAGGGGGCTGAGTGTAACGGATATAGACCAGTAAGAGCAGTGCGTGTAAACCTCACTGTCCTGGACTCAGGAGTCACGCTAATGGCTTCGGTCTTTAGCGTCCTTGTTGGCACACCTGCCTCCCATGCAGGAGACCCTGGTCCGAATCCCCCTCGGAGCGGGTCGAGCAGGACTGGTTACATTTGGTCCCATGACCCGGATGAGAGTGAGGTTTAGGGGTCTGAGTGTAATGGATATAGACCAGTAAGAGCTGTGCGTGTAAACCTCATTGTCCTGGCCTCAAGAGTCACGCTAATGGCTTCGGTCTTTAGCGTCCTTGTTAGCACAGAGGCATCCTCCCATGCCGGAGACCCTGGTCCGAATCCCCCTCGGAGCGGGTCGAGTAGGACCGGTTACATTTGGTGCCGTGACCCGGATGAGAGTGAGATTTAGGGGGCTGAGTGTAACAGATATAGACCAGTAAGAGCTGTGCGTGTAAACCTCACTGTCCTGGACTCAAGAGTCACGCTAATGGCTTCGGTCTTTAGCGTCCTTGTTAGCACACCTGCCTCTCATGCCGGACAACCTGGTCCTAATCCCCCTCGGAGCGGGTCGAGTAGGACCGGTTACTTTTGGTCCCATGACCCGGATGAGAGTGAGGTTTAGGGGGCTGAGTGTAATGGATATAGACCAGTAAGAGCTGTGCGTGTAAACCTCACTGTCCTGGACTCAGGAGTCGCGTTAATGGCTTCGGTCTTTAGCGTCCTTGTTAGCACAGAGGCTGCTTCCCATGCTGGAGACCCTGGTCTGAATCCCCCTCGGAGCAGGTTGAGTAGGACCGGTTACATTTGGTCCTGTGACCCGGATGAGAGTGAGGTTTAGGGGGCTGAGTGTAATGGATATAGACCAGTAAGAGCTGTGCGTGTAAACCTCACTGTCCTGGCCTCAAGAGTCGCGCTAATGGCTTCGGTCTTTAGCGTCCTTGTTAGCACAGAGGCATTCTCCCATGCCGGAGACCCTGGTCCGAATCCCCCAAGGAGCGGGTCGAGTAGGACCGGTTACATTTGGTGCCTTGACACGGATGAGAGTGAGGTTTAGGGGGCTGAGTGTAACAGACATAAGCCAATAAGAGATGTGTATAAACCTCACTCCCCTAGCCTCAAGAACCGCACTAACAGCTGTGGTCTTTAGCGTCCTTGTTAGCGCGCCCACCTCCCACGCCAAAGACCCCGTTTCGAATCCTGCTCAGAGCAGGTCAAGTACGACCGGTACATGTACATATTGGTTATTGGCCGATGTTAGATATGTTTTAATTCATCAGTCAATATTAGATATGTAATTTTGCATGGTCATTTCCATTTAGATTACCTTTGCCAACATCTAACACTTGCTAAATGTTAATCTTTAAAAGTATTAATAATTGAATACTAAAAATAAAAACTTTTTTAAATGAATAGATATGATTTGTAAATGTGTGTGTGTATATATATATATATATATATATATATATATATATATATATATATATATATATATATATATATATATATATATATATATATATATATATATATATATATATATACTGTACATTATATTGTTGTGATTCACCTGTAGTCATAACATTTTAAAAATTTGTCGGCTTATCAGTATCAGCCAGAATTTTTGTATTGGTGCATGCCTAATTTTTATAGGTACTTGTATTGAATAAATTATATTTTTGCTTGGATTTTCCCCCCACTGAGCTCATCACAAAACACTCAAGGACTGCCTTCTCTGTTATGAATGCATGCCATGCCGTTTCAAAATGTAGCCAAAATTCAGAATCATAGACATAGTCTTTAAAAACTGCATGTGCACCATAAAATGCTGCCTATGTAGACAGCTCACTAGGTTTGGAGCACAGCCACATTCTTTTTGTGTCCTTTTCCCAGTAGACACATATCCACTTTCATCACAGAGCACGGCATCAAATATGAATGAAAACATGCAACTCTGACACAGTGTTTAAATAGAACCCAAGGCATCTCCGCAGGGACTGAGCCGAGACTGCGCTGCCATCACAGGATAGAGGGAAAAGCAGGATGGAGAGAACGACAAGAAAACAAAAGAGTGCATCCTCAACTCTCCAGGGAGGAAAGGGTTAACCCCATTACGACAGACCAATCAGAGCAGAGAGCAACACTGCAAAACCGCCGCAGTGAGTGAGAGAGGGAGATGAAGATAGAGAAGGAGCGAACGAGAGAGAGAGAGAGGGGGGGACAAGCAATGATGTGGAGGCGCAACAGAGGGGTGCATCGGCAACACTTCAACGCATCACAGTTTGAAGAGAGAGGAGCACGCGAACAAGAGAGAGGCAAAGAAGCAAGACAGTTTGCAGGACAGTAGATCAAAGTCAGAGGACCTCCGTTTCACTCCGCTGGCACTGCTGACAGTTCGCACGGACGCTATTTGATTCATGCTCCTCAGGGAGAAGCAGGTTTACGACTCGCTGACATGCAACGGCTACAAAAGTGTGTGCACTTGTGGATCTCAGATGATGCTTCGGTGAAGCTGCTCTACGTTGCATTACAGATGAGAACTCAGGGAGCGCAAAGGTAAGCTGGTGATATTGAATAACTTGACAGAAATGTGATAGAACAAGTATAGAGTTTTTGGATGCAAAACCATTTAAACAGTGTTAATTCAAACCAAGCAGATGTCGAAACTTGGAATTGCAAATATATACAGCTCCCTAGGGCAACACTGGCATCTTTTAGAGAGCAATCTGTCAAAATTGGAGTTGCCCTAGTAAATCAAATTGAAGGATAGAGGGAAGATGCTTATTGCAAGAATGCAACCTTCATGACTGAAGGTGCTAAAAGTTGAAGGATTTGGCATGGAGAGGGGACGTCTGTTTTGTGATTAACTTGCCGCTGCCTGTAAACAGCATTCTGACTTTAGTTAGTCTATTGATCCATGTCTACGCTGACCAATTTCACCCCCAAAACCCAATCGATTCTGTTTACGGTTTCCCCCGATATGTCAAAGTCTGTAACATCTGGGAAAAATTTACAGTGTAAAATCTCGTTCACGGCTGGAACACGACCACCTCGTTACACGTGATCCAGGCATATTTCTTGCATGGCCGTTGACTGAGAAATGATGTGAGAAAGCGCAGACATAAAACAACACAGGTGATTGCGTTACCTTCCCTAAAAGGCATTGCTTTGGAAATGAGTGTTTGTATATTGTTCCCAAGATGCACCGGCCCATCCATCAACCCCTGCAGGTTCGCAGATGTTACTCATACCTTCACATGGACGTTAAGCAAGACCAGAGCTTGTGCATTTCCGCAGACTGCTTGGAAAAGATGAATGGATAACACATGGAAGTCCTTACTTGATGATGGATTGGATGCAGGCTTAATGAATAATTGATTGTTCACTTATCAACACTCTGCTTTTTTTCTTGTTAGGATTGTGGAACCAAAGAGCTGAAGAGAGCTACCATCGCTCAGGAAGACGTGCAGTAACATTGGGTCTCTCAGGCCTGCCCGGGACGAGTGGATTTTTTTCCCAGGGGAAGACATTCCCATGCTCACCACGGATGGGGAAAGTTTTTATCACATGCTCGGTAATGCAGTCTAAAGGTGACCTTGTGTGAGGGGACAGGAAATTACATCGAATGCCCCACCCCCTCCTGCTGACCTAAACAATCCTGCGACCTTGGATTCTTCAGCAGATGGCACATGCAAATCAGCAAAAGCAAATCAATATGGATTTATTGCCTTCCAGGGCCCATAAAACTGCAATAACGGGAATATGTCGGCATTGAAGGAACGGTATGAGACCGTGCTGATGGCATTGAGCGAGATGAAAGCAACTTCCTAACCCTAACGTGGATATAATAATCAATTACTTTCAGTTGTCAAGCTAGATTAGAAAACAGTTTCTCTCTGAATCACTTGTCACGTTCTTTGGATTCCTAAACAAATCAGAGCGTGAAAGAGAACCAACTCTTTGTTAGGTCTGGACATGGCAGGGGGCCCAAAGTATCATTTGGTTTAGTAAAAAACCATCAACCCTGACCATTAAGCGATAGATTCGCTTGGATTGCGAGGATTAAAAAGTGCAGAATACTTCCTTGAAAGGCCATGCCTGGGGCTGATGTGCGACTTGTACCCTTTCCAGACTCTCCCGTCTCGATGGCTGACTCCCGAGGCTGAGAAAAAAGCTGGAAGGGTAAGTCGACTAATGTGCAGAATAAACTATCGGACAGTTGTCATTAGTCGTCAAGGACGTTCGACGTCCAGAAAACAAGCTTGATGATCTGTGAGGTGTTGTGTTTCAGCTCATGAAGTCATTCGGGTTTCCATATGGTTTCCGTCCAAAGTGTCAGTCAGCCTACATCAAAACACAAAGAGTTATTAGTACCCAGCTGGCACCTTGATGCATCTGCATTGGAGTAAATTACAAAAGCCAGGTTAATACTTATCTTGACGATCCTCTCTCTCTCTAAATTCTCCCTCACAGTGATGAATGAAACGCAGCACTAAAGACAGTCACATTTGCAAATGGAGTAATCCATCAATGTGCGACAAATGAAAATGCATTGTGGACCAAAAAAAAAAAAGCCTAAAGTGTGTCTATTCATAGCAGCGCATAATACACAATGGCCAGTGCATGACCAATGCATTATTAGTCAACATGCACAGAAACATTAGATGTAAAGCCATTAGCAAACACATAGGGAATCTGAACACAGAAACCTTAATCTAATGGCTTTGTTGATGGTGAGACCCCCAATACATCTCTTGAATTATGTATAATTATGGCCATTACAGACAGCTTACTGTATTCTTATGTTAGATTAGTTGTGCATCTAACAAAGTGGGTTGTTCAAAATTCAGAATTGAAGCGAGTGAATAAGTGCGAGCTAGAATTAAATTGGCTACAGCCGACAGGAAGTTGAATTGGAATGAAAGGAAGCAGAAATTACTGAATTGTATTTCAAGGGAATTCGACATAAGCAGTGCATTCTGGGGAATTAAGTGTTCTTCTCTAGTCCATAAAAGTTCATTTATTAAATATAATAAAATATATAAACTGAATACCATCTGTCTATTCATTCATCCATCCATCTGTCTAATTATTCATCGATACATCCATTTGTCAATTCATTCATCCATCCATTCATCCATCCATCCATCCATCAATTCATTCATTCTTCCATCCATCTATTCATTCATCAATCCATCCACCCATTTATACATCCATCATCCAGCCATCCATCCATCCATCCGTCAATTAATTTATCCATCCATCATCCATCTGTCAATTAATTCATCCATCCATCCATTCATCCATCTATTCATTCATCAATCCATCCACCCATTTATCCATCCATCATCCAGCCATCCATCCGTCAATTAATTTATCTATCCATCCATCATCCATCTATTCATTCATCAATCTATCCATCCATCCATCCATCCATCCGTCAATTCATTCATCCATCCATTCATCCATCCATCTATTCATTCGTCAATCCATCCATCTATCCATCTGTCAATTCATTCAGCCATCCATCCATCCATCCGTCTATTCATTCATCCATCCATCCGTCTATTCATCCATCCATCCACTTGTCTATTCATTAATCATCCATCCGTCCATTCATTCATCCATCCATCCATCCATCTGTCTATTCATTCATCAATCCATCCATCCACATGTCTATTCATTCATCCATTCATTCATCCATCTATTCATTCATCCATCCCGTCTATTCATTCATCCATCCATCTATTTATTCATCCATCCATCAACCTATTCACCTGTCTATTCATTAATCCATCCATCCACCTGTCTATTAATTCATCCATCCATCCGTCTATTCATTCATCAATCCCTCCATCCACCTGTCTATTCATTCATCAATCTCTCCATCCACCTGTCTATTCATTAATTCATCCATCCACGTCTATTCATTCATCCATCCATCCATCCATCCACCCACCCACCTGTCTGTTCATTCATTCATCCATCCATCTCTCTATTCATCAATCCATCCATCTGTCCATCCGTCTATCTATAAGATATTCGAACTTGAAACTTCACGATATTAACATTTTTGTCAGTTTGTCTTGATAAAAATTTTACAGTTGCATGAATTTCTTCCTACTTTCACTTCATTGTAATTCACATGTTCAAATTCAACCTGCAATTCTGCATCTTGTTCGCTACCTCAATTCAAATTCAGTGACTGAATTCGAACTCAAAAGTCATTCTCTGTTCAAATGCGTCTGGTGTTTCTACATGCTTCTCTGATTGTGCATCCTGCTGTTTTTACCTTTCAGGATAATGCACGTCCCTCCCTCAACGGAGGAAGAAAGCACCATGAGTAACGTTACTGTCCTTGACATCACAGAGGCTGTGAGTCCCGACATGACGGCGACCGGCCCGTACCCATACCCACTCAGCTTCCAGGTGTCCGTGACCGGATTCCTCATGCTGGAGATTGTCCTGGGATTGAGCAGCAACCTGACCGTGCTGGCGCTCTACTGCATGAAGTCTAACCTGGTCAATTCCGTTAGCAACATCGTCACCATGAACCTCCACGTGCTGGACGTGTTGGTGTGCGTTTGCTGCATCCCTCTGACCATCGTTGTGGTGATGCTTTCATTGCAAGGCGACACGGTGCTCGTCTGCTGCTTCCACGAGGCCTGCGTGTCCTTCGCCAGCGTGGCTACGGCAGCTAACGTGCTTGCCATCACTTTAGACCGATACGACATCTCCGTTAAACCCGCCAATCGCGTGCTGACTATGGGACGAGCGGTGGCTCTGTTGGGTTGCATTTGGGTGCTGTCTTTTGTCAGCTTCTTGGTGCCATTCATCGAGGTGGGATTCTTGGGACCGGAGCCCACCAAAGCCAATCAGACCGCCGTTGTGCACGTCAACGAGTATTACACCGAACTTGGTCTGTACTACCACCTAGTGGCTCAAATCCCCATTTTCTGTTTGACTGCCGTCATAATGTTAATGACATACGCAAAGATCCTGCAGGCTCTCAACATCCGCATTGGTACGCGCTTCCACGCAACGCAGAAGAAGAAGAAGAAGAAGATGAGGAGGAAAAAGAACTTCTCTCTTATGGCGACGTCCGAGCAGCAGCTGCCCGAGATCACGGACGCCTCGCAGAGCAGCGCAGGCAACCGCGGAAACGCTCCACTTGGCATGCGCATGTCCGTCTCGGTGATCATCGCCCTGCGAAGGGCCGTAAAACGCCACCGGGAACGCCGTGAGCGGCAAAAGCGCGTCTTCCGTATGTCGTTGCTCATCATCTCCACTTTCCTCCTCTGCTGGACGCCCATTACTGTTTTAAACACTGTGATTCTCAGCGCAGGCCCCAGCGACCTCACCGTCAAGCTCCGATTGGGCTTTCTGGTCATGGCCTACGGCACCACAGTCTTCCACCCGCTCTTGTATGCCTTCACAAGGCAGAAGTTTCAGAAAGTCCTGAAAAGTAAAATGAAGAAACGGGTGGTGTCCATCATCGAGGCGGATCCGCTGCCGAACAATGCAGTGATCCGAAACTCTTGGATCGACCCTAAACGGAATAAGAAAGTGACGTTTGATGATCACGAAGCACGACAGAAATGTCTATCATCCGAAGACGCTGATTAAAGCCACTTTGCAACCTCCAAAAAAGACTTGTTTTCAAAAAAGCACTGTTATTCATAAAGGGAACCACGTGATGTGAATATTAGTAGTACATAAGCAGGTATCGAATAATCGTATTATTTATATAACTAACTTGGAATATAATATGATAGATTTCATAGAATGATACTACTGCAGTTACAAGATGCATGTCCTTTATAAATCACTGTATGTACTGTAAATACATGAGATTTGTACATACCCTTGATCAGTTATGTACCTCTATTATGACTTGTAGCCTGTGTATACATGTATTTGTAATAAACTAGATGGGGGAAAAAGACGAAATCCATCTGCTCTCTTTGACTTGAACGCAGATGATCCATCATCTTGTGCAGGAATGTGAGGATATTATTGTTTCTGTGGGAAAAAAAAGGAGAATTATCGACAAATCAGCACACAGAGATTCATATGTTAAGCTCCAAACATGAACAAAACACCAAAAGCACTTACGAAAGTCACCTCTTGCGCTGTACCCCAAGTCTTCTGAAGTCATGTGATAGCTTTGAGTGACAAACCGCAATTTAAAAACTGGTAACGAATAGGTTTGAACCCTGCAAAACCTCATGTTATGCAAAAAAAAAAGAAGGAGGGAAGACATTGAAAATGCTGTCAAATCTGAGGAAACGTCTGGTTCATTTCAGTGCTGTCAAGGACAAAACGTCCCTCATTGTGCATTCACTAAAAACACTGAAGTTAAGCTCCCATTCACCAAATCTGCATATTAATGAAAATTTTCCCAGCTCTTAGAGGTCTATTGTGCACCATTATGAGAGCATTCGTCCTTGTGCGTTCAGTGGGAATTATTCCAAAACGGACAAATGACGATGCCGATTTAGCATTTCACATGGAACTCAAGAACCAGTTCAGTTTTTAAAGTGCCCCTTTTAAAGGCTCCTAATTTTTTTTTTTTTGGAGTGTCCTATAACAGGTTGACATGCATCAAAGCTCAAAAAACAGTTTTATTTTCTCATAATATACATTGCACATCACCACATTTTTCATTGATTCTCAAACGACTGGACGTCTCTCTAAGTCCCTCCTCTCCGCGAGCTACTCTGCTCTGATTGGCCAGATGGCTCAGTCTGTTGTGATTGGTCTACTGTGTACAATGCGATTCGGAAGCTTAACACCCATTACCATAACTGAACTTCAGCTCCGGAGGCTTCCTAAAGCTCAGCGATTGTACATACTGTAAAGACAGTAACGATAACGTTGATATAACTATATCAATCTGAGCGCAAGTCTGATGATGAAACATTGGAAGAACTAGTTATTCAACCCGAACCGCCATCGCAAGGACGACTTGAGCAGGGCGTTTGTCAGTGATGAGCTACTCAGTTTGAGGTTCATTATGAGATGTTGCAACTGTAATTCCTCATCATCAGCATTAACAAGAGAACATCCATCAACAAGGTTGTGATTCTGAGGAGAAAGTACAGTGAGAATTACAGACGACACATTTAGGCGGTTCAGAGTCGATTCTTTCTTTTGGGAAACAATTACTTTATGTATCGTGCACTTTCGAATTTACAACTTTGGCAGAACGTTTATATTTCACAAACAGCTTTACTACACACCGCATGAAAGGGAATATTCGAAAAACTGTCATGGGGCACTTTAAGGAAAACAATTATAAACATTCGCTTCACTTTAGTTTTAGTGTTATTCATTTTTATTACTTCGAGTTAAACTTATTTTATTTCAGTTGGTTGTACACAAAACGGTTCGGTACGTACCTTGGTTTTGAAGTCAAGGTACAGCAGTTTTACAAAATTGCTTTTTATTTAACAGGGGTTTCTTCATATAATACTGTAAACTATATAGGGAGCCCTTACTTGCACATTACTGTAATATTAAAGGTTAACAACAGAGCCCAAACTATAAGCCTAAATTCAGTTGCTATTTATTTTTAGATAATCAACACTCAAATAACACATTGCATGCAAATATGTAAACTTCACATAAGGCAGTTTTTACATTAACTTCTATATCTAATTGTTGAAATATAATCATTTAATACACAGTGTCTGTAATTTTCATGACAGATTTATTTAAACATAGATAGCCTACATTAAATAATCAAGACATCACTAATAGGTTAGAATATATTGAATATATAGGTTAATATAATGAATATATAGGCTAATATAATGAATATATAGACCAATATAGAGCATATATTTAGTGAAAGAGTTGATTTCTCTAGTGAACTCACAGCTGTGGACACTGAATGACTGACTGAGGTAAATTTAATGCTATAGCGACATTGTTTACAATCTGTTATTTTGACGTCTTTCCGCGGTTGAAACACTGATTGAGCGATTACACGACATATTTTAAGTTAAGTAAAGTAAGTTGTAATGTATCCAGCATACCTTAAGATATGAATTCATGTTTATTATTCATTAGGAAGAGATGATCGCGTTCACTCGCGCGCCGCTGGTCCTGAGGCGCCGATCAGTCACGCCACATTAAAGAGCGTCAAAACGGTATTTATCGTTTGAATTTCGTGATAAAATGGACTTAATATTTAATATGTTCGTGTGGGAACTCGGATTGAAGTGTTCTGCACATAAAACTAGCCGACTGTTAACTGTTAAAGATTCGGAACCGTTCGGTACAAATACGTGTTGGTGTTACACCCCTACAAGAAAACATTTCTATTTTTCATTTAAATCTTTCATCTAATATTTTTTATTTTATTTCAGTTAATGAAAACGATTTTGTAACAGTTAACAATAACAACACTGGGATGAATATACAGAAGGAAATTAAAGTGTCCAAATGAAACCCCAATTTAAAACAAATAGTTTAGGGGTCAATTCACTGTTAAACTAATTAGCATGCATATTACCAGGATATTGGCTGTTTATTTGTACTTATAAAGCACATATTAATGCCATGACCATATTCTACATCCCTTAATCCTATACCACTTAATAACAACTACCTTACTAACTATTAATATGCAGGTTTATTGAGGCAAACGTGGTAGTTAATAGTTAGAATTAACTAAAGTGTGACCCAAATGACTCTTCTTTTAAATGGTTCAGTAAGGAAGGAGTCTGTTAGAATCGTTCTAATGAATATTTCTTGATTTATACAACTTTTCTCATGCCTAACTCAAAATGAACACTGTACTCAAGCCATGCGAGATCACGGCCTGCCTATTCATACAGCAACGTGTCAGAGCAACAGAGCTGTTACACGAAATTAAATAATTTGTTCAGTGCCATTTACCATTCAAATGAATCTCAATGCAGTGCTGCAGGAGAGTATCTAAACCACAGATACATCAGACTGGATGATGGGTAAAGTGCACTTTACTTAAATGGGCCAAATTTGTGAGAAAACAAACAAACGCAGGCAGAGAGATGGTGTCATTACACCGTTAATTATACAATTTAGAATCACTAGAAAGCTCTTATATTGTACATTAAAGTGACACAGAATGCATTTCGCAACCTCTGTTCACCAGCGACCTCCAGAAAAGCAATATCAAGCTGGCATCCTACGGCATCAACGGGTCACGCCTACGGAGTCCTGGTATTTGCTTGGATAAAATCATACGTTTGATTTGAAATGCCCTTGGCAGACATCTAAAGCTGTAAAATCCAGGTCACACGGTGACCCACAATTCACGGCTCTGCCTCGTTCCAAGTGACAGCACTTCAAACAAACAAACCGGCCGCTCAATATGCCACGGTGACCTTTCGTCACACTTTGCGCTCTTAAGATTTGCACCTCTCAGATCGTCCTATAAAACTGTAATTGAGAATCATCAAGCCCTCTGTAAACAGTCAAGGGTTTTGTAAATGTCACCCGTTAAATCTTTCATCAGATATAAAGCCTGGTTTGCTCAGGTCACGCTAGATTTAAGGATAAAGGGGCCGAGGAGGACGTCGTGGTTTCAGGTTTGCAGCCAACGGTGAGTGTCCGACTATTACACAACAAGCCTGTTCTGTACACTTTACAAGCACCTGATGCACATAAAACGGTTTATAGCGAAGAGATGAGTATGAATTTCTTGGTCACACTACATCCTAGCAGTCTTTAAAAACATTTTGAGGACAAACGGTGGCAGAAAAACCTTTATTCGACATTTGTTGGCGAATAAACTTCAATTAAAGCATTTAGTCATATAAATGATTTTTGAATGTTATGATTGCTTAAACACTTATCGCCCTGAAGCTGTAATATCCAGCAGTGATTCACGATTTACTTAATGACTTAATTGGAAAACACTAGTAATCTGTACTATTCACATACTATGCTTTTTTTACTCAGAAAACCCAAGTTAAGATTAATTGATTGGTTTGGGTGCCATTTTGTCAAGCAAAAAACAAAAGTGGTGGGGAAATTCTTAATAGACTCTACTTTCTTTAGTTATATCTCTTTACAGTTGTATTCACTCATTTACCAAAGTCATCTTGAATGTTGAAAAGTCAATACAACTGAAAAATTTGAGAGAACATCACATTAGCTGACTTCATAAACTGATTTCCCTAAAGTTTGTGTTTAAAGTCACCATTATGGTGATCAGTGTTTCATTTGGTTGGACACAAGAAATCACAGTTATTTGGTTTCAAAGGAAGAGAAGTACACTCAAAAAAATTATACGTTGGATTTACTTAATTTTTTATGTCAACAGGTTCCACGTAATTGGGTTATGTTGAATTGAATTAACATTGTTTATTTCAGTAAACTTAATTTCACTTTTACTAAATTCAATGCCATTCAGTTAAATCAGGTTAACATTCTTAATTTTGTCCAAAACCATTACATTTAATTATTCTAAAATTAATATAAAAAAAACAAAATAAGAAATCCAATTTAATTGATTATTTTTGTTTAGTGAAATACTATTTTTACAACATTTGCACAACTTTTACAAGATCTTATTAGCTAGCCAGAAGATGGTTTTATTACATCCATGGCATGCTCAAAGTAGTTGTTGTGTTTTTAATTATTAAAACAACTTTAATTGTTATTAGCAGGTCCTCACCCTAAGCACATGCTTCACCACAATGGTAACCTAAAAACGTTTAAATACCAACATAACAGAACATTAAACATTAAAAAGTCTCTCCATTTTCTCATCTTGTTAAAAATGCATCAAATAGCACTCTATTTCAACATTTACTCTCCGAATTCAGTCCCTTTGCAAAGCATGATGGGTAGAGAAAGTCTTGTTTGATTGGGTTCCTTGATTGAAACATGTTATTTCAAAATGAAAATATCAAGATATGTCAAAGAGTAATGGTTTTAAGTCAAATCTAAAGTAAATTATCAAGTACACCTTTTTTAGTTACTAGTGAATGATAATATCCAAGTTCATGTCAGTATAACATACTATTCCCATTTCACTATATTTAGTTTTTTAAGGCAATCGGTTTGATACGCTACTAAGAATACTTGCTGCTGTCAATGTTTTTCATTAGATTTTTCAATCATATATTAATTATCTATGGTTTTAATATGTAGTTAAAGGGATAGTTCAGCCCAAAATGAAAACGCTATCATCAATTACTCACCCTCATGTCATTTCAAACCTGACTTTATGTCTATTTTTTGACAACCGGTTGAATCAGTTCACAAATTATTAATTTGTGAATTAGACTGATCCACACTGCTCAAAACGATTAATTGGTTTGAGTAGAGCCAACTCAAATTAATCAATCAAATTAAATGTTAAGTATTTAGAACTTTCTTTTTCTTTTGAGTTCTCAAAACTGACACATTTTAAGTAATCTTGTTTTGAGTTTTACAAACTTGTTTCTTTTCATTTAGACTAACTTAAATTTAACAGAAACTGGGCTGGGATTTCTATTTCCCAGCATGCTTTGCCATGACCCTCAAAAGAAAAGTAAATTCTAAAATGTAAGTGTTATAGAAAGTTTTTTTTTTGTGCAAGTTGAATGTTAAAGTGGATATTTAGTAGTGTTTAATGTTTTGTTATGCTAGTTTAAAAGAGTTTCTGTTATGTTGGGTTTTTTAATGTAGGGTTTCCATCATGATGACGAGCAGAGCATGAGCTTAGTTTGAGAACAGATATATGTTAAATGTATTATATTGCACTCATTCAGTAAGTGCTATGCTATCAAAATCATTGTGTTACCAATTAGCAAGGTAGCATTTATGGAATTAGCTAGTTAAAGCCAGCCAAGTTTCCTCTACTAAAAATATTTAAGTTGAGATTACATGATAATTTTAAGTTAAACGCATGAATTAGCTTACCCAAATATTTCAAGTTAAAAGCAATTGAAATGTACAAGGACAAAATAAAATCTTACATTTCTTATCTTAAAAAAATTATGTAATTGATGAGCTTAATGAATTCAGGTTTACAGTGCAGTTTTTGAGCTCAACTCACTGATTTAACCATTTTTTAAGCAAATTAGCTTCATTTTCAATCTGCTTCTCACATAAAGCTATCGTGTAACTTCAGAAGACTTGAAATATGGGCTACTATGATATTTTTATGGTGCTTTTGTATCCTTTTTGATGCATGATGCAAGTTGTAAAGTTGACATATAGGCCTACATTAAAATAGTCAACACAATAAAAACAACATGGTTTGGAACAACATGAGGTTGAGTAAATAATTACTCTTTAACTAATGTCCAATTGATTTGATTTCAATAATGAGGTCCATTTTATGCAAGAATATTTTGCATCAAACATGCTTTCATAATGCGTGCAACAGAGGGTTAAGGCGGGATGTGAAATTTGCATGAATTGCTGTGCTGAATCTAAGCTATGTGTTCATGCTGGCAGGACACGTTTATCAGAGGACGCCAGCGGCAGGTGGACATGATTTCTTATTCATTTCACCTTCTCGCACGCTACTGCACTGACAGAACTACAGCCCCATTCCTACTATACAGAGAATCAATTAAATAATAATCCAGAAAACATACTGCCTCATTTTACAACTGGCCATGTTCGTTTCATACTGAACTTACTGACATCCAGCTGATCAGAGGCTTGGAAAATGGGATTACTGAGAATGTTGGTCGTCCTTTTAACCTTCTAGACCAGCGTGGTACCACAATACATCAAGAATATTACAATATTTATGGCCACAGACGGTGGGCGACAGTGCCATCTAGTGGAAATGTGTTATTTAAAGTTGCCCAACGAGGCCTAGAGGCTGGACAAAATAATGTGAACACCCAGTGTTATAGGGGTTAATATCATTTGTATATAGGCTATAGTGAAAAAAACAAACAAACATTGCGATTATCTTTTTGTTGTTGTATATCAGTGCGGTATATGTGGTTTTCAGCAGTGTTTAGTACAAGCCGTGAATAAAATTGGGCGACTTATCAAACGTCCAAAAAGGGCGAATCATTGGAGCCAGTTTAGCAAGAGCATCTCCTTAACCGCTCAATTAATGAGTGTTTTAAGCACAACAGTAGAAGAATACAGAAGAATAGAAAGCAAAAAACGAAAATGAATAAAAGGGACCGTCGAATACTTATTGATATTCACAATTTCACCCATTCAGGTGCTTCATGTTAAAAGTTTAAAGTAACACGCATATATTTAAAGCTGCGGTGTGTCATTTCGGCACCACTAAACAAGAAAACACACGATATTTGGACAAACCGTCTCAAAATAATGTCATTGGATGAGCCAAAGTTTTTAATGTCGAGATGCTCAAACAAACAAACTGCTATAGTTGCTATAGTCTTTTCTTCCCTGGTGTGATGTATAGCCGAGTGAAACGCTTCTCAAACAAGAACAAATGTAGGGCGGGGCTTGATTTTGTCCATCTGGAATTGATTGGATGATTGTAGTTTGCTATTGGTCGATCTCATGAGAGTGACAGGTGGCCCCGCCCAGAGAAAAGAAGAGATGTTCCTGCAAGTGGGAGGGGAAGCTTTTTGGATTAAAGATTGAGGGCACATTAAAATAATAATGATGTGCACGGATAAATAATTTGTCAATTTTGATTTTATGGTGACTTTAAATGTGCTCGTTAGTCTTTAAATTGCATTCCCAACATATTTTGCTTTTGACAAATTTGAATGACATCCAAACCGTGCTGCTAAAAGCCAATCACATTTACCCAAAATTACCATAAAAAAGCATTTCAAAGGAAAAGGCACAAACTTTTTACTATGTAAAAATGTGTAATCAGACAGCAGCTTCCAGATTGTACATCGCTTTGTACTTTTTGGTCATGCAAATAAAGTGAGCACTTATTCTGAAACATAAAACTTTTTTTCACTACGTCTGCGCACACAAACAAAGCACTCAATAGCACCTGAAAACATTTAGCTCACAGTTCACAGAGTTTGAAACTAGTTGAGGTATTTCACTATATCATGGCTCATATTTCTGAAAATGTATACTCAAAATGGCTGAATTCTGTAGGGATGAAATTCCCCTCACGCTTCCAGTGGAAAATGTTTAACTGGCACATTTCACTGTACAGTATGCAGTAAAGGTTTAGATGTGTGTGTATTTGCTCCGACGGCCCTTTTTCTTTCACCATGACACTGTAGATCTGATGTTCAGGCTGGTAAATTAACCTCCAGTGCTCAACTTTTTATCCTGGAAAAAAATGAAATGCAAAAAATGCTTTTTAAACCACTATTAAAGTCTTAGTTTAAAATGTCCTCTAAGCTACATAGCAAATATATTTTTCTTAATTAGTATTTTGATTGCAAGTCATGTCCTGCTTATCAAAATGGCTAGTTTACCTGCTTGGCGCGATCCACACACTGAATGTACAGCGTTGCGATGTTGGAACAGCTCATAGTTTGACCTTTATTCTCAGCGTAGCACTTCATTATCTGACTCTGCAGATCCAAACACACTGGCTTGATCTGGTATCGCCTAGAGATAGAGAGAGAGAGAGAGAGAGAGAGAGAGAGAGAGAGAGAGAGAGAGAGAGAGAGAGAGAGAGAGACAGAGAGAGAGAGAGAGAGATTAATTTGAAAAACTAAACACTGACTTACTGATCTTGCACCAGGGTTATTGTCGTTAAAACTATTAAAAACATTTCTGTTCATTGAAATACAGCTGAAATTAAATTAAATATTAGATAATAAATATAAAAATATTACAAATGTTGCTTTGGCAATGAACTGAAATAAGTTTAAGGGCGCTTTCACACCTACCTTGTTTGGTCCGGATTTTCGGACTTTTCAGTTTGGTCCGAATCAAAATTACAGGTGTGAAACCTCCCCCGTATCACGGTCCGGACCAAACAGACATTTTCTGTATGATTCGTACTTATTAAGTTGCTTGTGGTTTACTTTTGGTTAAGTTCCTGTTTATTTGTAATATTATAATGTTATTTTTAAATTTCATCTAGGCTACACTGATTATGAAAAGTGAAAAGATGCGCAATCTGTCAGAAGACAGAAGGTCAGAAATGAATGAAAGAAATATTTTAGGATTTTGCTTAGAAAGCCTTTCTTTAATGTGAATTTCATTTTGTATAAATTGTATCTTAATTTTAATCAATGTTTCATCAGATAATTGCCTGAATTGAATAAATAAGAAGCAAATAGTCTATAGCAGACAATAATCGCGGGAGCGATCACATGCTTTGCACATGAACTGGAGCGTGTCTCAAATAAACCAGGCTACTTGTCTCACAAACATGAGAAATATGTGTATATAAGGCTTGAAATGTCTACTTTTAAACGTAACGAAAAGAAAATAGTCAAGCAATGCGCACTGTTCACTAGTGGCAACAATATGCGTCCGTTCATTCATTCTTGTCAAAGACGCTGACATCAGACGCACGTCCGTTTACAAACAAATCAATGTCCAGATGCAGCCCACATAGATGATGACGAGTGGACGCAAGTGTGTCATGTAAAGTTCTTTAGTGCGCTCGCATAATTGTAGTGTGAAACCAAACCAAAACTAACCGAATGTATAAAATGTATCAAAACATGAACTTCGGTTCGGACCTTGGTGCGGACTTTCAGGTGTAAAAACGCCCTAAGTTGAAGCACTGAAATTATTAACTGGAAATAAATTAAAATAAAACTTTAAAATAAACCTAAATAGATATAATTTTAAAAAATCATAATACATGAAACAGGATCCACTTTATATTAGGTGTCTTCAGGGCTCCAGACTAACATTTGAGAGCAGTAGCACTGGTGCCAGCACCTGATTTGCTAGCACTGGGGGGATTTTTAATCGTAAAATTTAACTAAATCATAAAATTACCATTGTTTTGCATCAATAGGTGCAGTTACTAATAATATTACATAGGAAATTTGACAGTAAAGCACAGAACTCGAATTGAAATGCAGATAAAATTAACTTTTATTAACAATAGTAACATGCAAAAACCTAAAAAAATGTAAATACTCTACTCCTATTAAATGCATCATTGTACTCTTATAGCATCACACTGAACTGACCGACAGCTTCAGTGATTATAAAAGAAGTGCTCTTGTTTTCTGTGTAATTCTGTCACAATTTATAGAAAAGTCTTTGTTTTTCATGAGACTTTTCCATAAATTAGGCCGGCTACACACTGCAAGCGTGAGCGTGGCGTTTCTGTTGCGTGTCATCTGCATGGCGTTTTCTGTGTCTTTGCACACCAGAAACGTGTCTGCAGGTGGCGTAGTGGAAGGCCTATACTTAATGTTAAACATAAATATATAGCCTACTGATACAGCAAAGACAACGTTGGCAGTATTGACGGTCAAATAGGCCACAGGATATTTCGTTCTGTATTGACAGGTGTAATATTTGAAAATCAATCATTATTTATTTATTTTGAATTACAATTATATCTGCATTTATGTCAGAACCAAGAGACTTTCAAAGATCAAAATGCCATTTATTAATATGTATTCATGTCAAAATGACATTTAAACAGCTTTTCCTATTCTATTTTGCCTGGAAACGCTTCCAACACGCTTGTGTGTCACGTGAAAAATAGACATTGGTTCTATTTCTAGCATGCACACGTTTTCAGCGCGTCACGCAGGCAGTGTGCAAGCTCTAACCTGTTAACATGGTAGCTGAAATAAAAACGGACACGCCACGCAGCTGAGACACTCACACCACGCTTGCATTGTGTAGCCGGCCTCATGGTGCGTTCACACCAGACACGAATGACGCGTAACGCACAAATGATTTACATGTTAAGTCAATGCAAATAGGAAAAAAGGTTGCAATATAAAATGCAACCATTTGGTCGTAGTGTGGAGCCCTGAGTGTCTTTGTGGCGAGGTTGACGAGCGAGAGATGCGGGAGGAGCGAGCGAGACCGGTGCATGATTGAGAATGAGCATCACCTGCGAGACACACCGCTCTCGAGTCCTCTCATGAGGGAGCCCGGAGGCATATAAGGACGAGCGACATCAGTGAAGGACGAGAGAGGACCAGGCCTGGAATTTGAGTTGTGCTTGTTTATATTTGTTTTTGTATGTAGGTCGGCAGCCGTCCATGAGGGGCTGCCGCCATTATTTTATTTTGTTCGTTTCTTTTATCAAAAACTTGTGGATTGTTCGCCGGTTCCCACCTCCTTCTTCCCTGAACATACAAACATTACATTGGTGCCGAAGCCCGGGAGGAAGGAGAGACATGCTGTCGGAGAGCCCTCGCTGCTGAAGGGGATCACGGTGCTGAGGAGATCGGGCAACGCAGAAGAGGTGGTGCTGGAACGAGTGAAGATCCGGTGGGACGGAGAGCTCACTGCCGTGCCCCTGGGTCGAGGTGGGGTGGCTGCCGTCCTAGAGGGAGTGGAGGAGTCACCGGTGTTCGCCGTGGGCCGGAGCCTGCTGCCGTCCGCCATGTTAGGGAGGAGCAGGGAGCGCGGGACTCAAGGAGGATCGAGCCGTCCACCGAACGTCCAGTACCATCGCATGGCACCGCAAGGAAGATCCTCTCGACAGGCTGAGGACCAGATTTTTTTTTCCCTCTCTCCACTCTCTCATCCTGTAGCTGTCTGTTGCTGCGTCCCAATTCGCCTACTTATACTACGTCCTAAAAGTATGTACTCTTTTTGTGAAGAAAAAGTAGATACTTTTGAGTGTGTAGCAGAAGAGTATGCAAACTTTGGGACATACTACTTCGTCATCTTTAACGGACTCTGTCGCTTAGTTACGTGCGTCCCGAGGATACTTAGAGGATACTGGATAAACAAACCGCGTCAGTTCCGTCATCGTCATGTCTCGCGTGCCTCTACCAAAAACTCGAATGCACGTTTTTTTGAAACGTGAAAAGTTTCTGAAATTAGAATGCGTGTTTGTTTTGTAAATTCGACGAATATTCGTAATTCGAATTTTTATTTGACAGCCCTAATGTGCAATAAACATTTTGTCACTGTTAAGTCAAATATCCAAATGTCAGTTTTATATATTATATTTCCTGTCGCTGATTGCGTTCCCCTCTAGTGGGCGTAGTTCTCACTGTAATATAACGCGTCGCGCTCTGTCTCTATAGCCTGTATCCACTTTTGTGTCCTTAAACGCTCGTTTTTTGGGTCAACGGCTTATAAAAACTTCTGGGTTTTTGGTTCTGGGTTTTGTTTAGCTTGTTTGCTGTACACTTTGTCACATATCAGCTTTTGGACATTGTTCTGTATTTTGTTATAAGTCCGAAATGACAAGGAAGCAGCCTCACGCAATGCAAAGTCAATGGAGAGCGTTCAATTCTTGGGCGTGGACTTCAGATTATGACGCGTGTCGCTCTGTCTCTATACCATAATGCAATAATACGCCAAGGTCCTTCAATCTTTCAGTGCCAAGTCCTTAAACACAGCCACAGTTTTGAATGAGTGACTCCGGGCGGGCCTGCCTCTGTTTATCACATCACACAACCACGTGACAGCAGCAAGCAGGCTCCTGATTGGTTAACGCGCTGCGAACAGACGCCACAGTTAAGATTTTTCAACTCGGGCGTCAGACGCGATTTTCGCTTCAAACGCGTGAATGCACAAAAAACACCAAATAAAATCACTCGTGCGCACAAGACACTCAAAATTGCGTCTATCGCACCACATGACACCTCCAGACGGCGTGTCAACACATCTTTCTAACATGGAAATCACTCGCTCCAGGTCTGATGTTAGTACATAGTAGTTAAAGACACCTAATATAAAGGGTGACCATTAAACTAAAATTAACATGAAAACTAAATATATTCAAAATATTATTAAAGCTAGAATAGCAGAGTCCTGCTCACTCACCTGAAGCGGTTGGTTGTGTCTTCTAAGCCTTTCCTGTGATTTTCAGCTGTGACTTTAGTGAGCTGAGCCGTCTGTACGACAACAGAGAGAGGCGGTCAACACATGCAGCCGCATGAAAAAGTGATGGAGAGAATATGAAAGATGGGATTAATCCGTTTACCTTCTCCTGCATCTTGGCGATCTGCTCCTGGAACAGAGCTTCCTGATTTTGCAGATATTTCTCCTTCTCGTCCAGCTTCTGAGCCTACAGATAAAACATGTTATGACCCGATCCGCCTGTAAATCTCCCATTAAAGTCATCGATCACTAGTTAAAGGCACATGCATTTTTTTGCCTTGCTCACACATGAACTCTAAAGTGAAATAACAACGCTAAATTTACACCAAAGAGTATGTGTGTGATAAATGAATGCAAATGAAACTCTGTTCTCATCACGTCTAGCTGAAATAGAGATGGTCACAAATGTCTCTGTAAAAGTGAAAGAGCGAGTGACTGTCAGGATGAAGCCGCAGCGTCTTACCTTCCTCTCCATCCACTGAAAGACACGAGCAGATCAAGAGAAAGAGAGAGAGATGGAGAGGAAATGAGCCACAGTGGAGTTGAGCAGTAAAGCACCAGCATTTCAACTTCATGCATTTCTAATATGCAAAGACGACACATGCAGAGAAAGTGTTGCACAACTTTGTTTTGCACATTATTTTAGTATCATTGAGACACTATTATACTATCCATCCATCCATCCACCCACCAACCCATCCATCCACCCACCCATCCATCCATCCATATACCCACCTATCCATCCATCCATCAATCAATCCATCCATCCATCCATTCACCCACCCACCCATCCATCCAGTCATCCATCTATAAAAACTGTTGAATGTCATCTTTCTGTTTGCACTTTTCACATAATATATATACACTCACCTAAAGGATTATTAGGAACACCTGTTCAATTTCTCATTAATGCAATTATCTAATCAACCAATCACATGGCAGTTGCTTCAATGCATTTAGGGGTGTGGTCCTGGTCAAGACAATCTCCTGAACTCCAAACTGAATGTCAGAATGGGAAAGAAAGGGGATTTAAGCAATTTTGAGCGTGGCATGGTTGTTGGTGCCAGACGGGCCGGTCTGAGTATTTCACAATCTGCTCAGTTACTGGGATTTTCATGCACAACCATTTCTAGGGTTTACAAAGAATGGTGTGAAAAGGGAAACACATCCAGTATGCGGCAGTCCTGTGGGAGAAAATGCCTTGTTGATGCTAGAGGTCAGAGGAGAATGGGCCGACTGATTCAAGCTGATAGAAGAGCAACTTTGACTGAAATAACCACTCGTTACAACCGAGGTATGCAGCAAAGCATTTGTGAAGCCACAACACGCACAACCTTGAGGCGGATGGGCTACAACAGCAGAAGACCCCACCGGGTACCACTCATCTCCACTACAAATAGGAAAAAGAGGCTACAATTTGCACGAGCTCACCAAAATTGGACAGTTGAAGACTGGAAAAATGTTGCCCGGTCTGATGAGTCTGGATTTCTGTTGAGACATTCAGATGGTAGAGTCAGAATTTGGCGTAAACAGAATGAGAACATGGATCCATCATGCCTTGTTACCACTGTGCAGGCTGGTGGTGGTGGTGTAATGGTGTGGGGGATGTTTTCTTGGCACACTTTAGGCCCCTTAGTGCCAATTGGGCATCGTTTAAATGCCACGGCCTACCTGAGCATTGTTTCTGACCATGTCAATCCCTTTATGACCACCATGTACCCATCCTCTGATGGCTACTTCCAGCAGGATAATGCTCCATGTCACAAAGCTCGAATCATTTCAAATTGGTTTTTTGAACATGACAATGAGTTCACTGTACTAAAATGGCCCCCACAGTCACCAGATCTCAACCCAATAGAGCATCTTTGGGATGTGGTGGAACGGGAGCTTCGTGCCCTGGATGTGCATCCCACAAATCTCCATCAACTGCAAGATGCTATCCTATCAATATGGGCCAACATTTCTAAAGAATGCTTTCAGCACCTTGTTGAATCAATGCCACGTAGAATTAAGGCAGTTCTGAAGGCGAAAGGGGGTCAAACACAGTATTAGTATGGTGTTCCTAATAATCCTTTAGGTGAGTGTATATTTTTTCAGTTTAGAAATGTTGTTGTTTTTTTGTTTTGTTTGTTTAAATGTCTATATAGTTTATATGAATTTTTATTTCAATTTCAGTTCTTTTTAGTAAATCAAGTTTTTTTATTCACTTTGGTACTATTTTCACAAGCAATGTGTCCATCTATATAGATGAAACAGTTATTTTGTGTAGTAAAAAGGATACCACAGTATGGCAACAGTATTTTTTAGTTATGAGATAGAAGAAGCAGTTCCAACTGTCAGAAACACGTCCACTCCGAGACAGGATCCTGTGTGCAGACGCTGACTTACATAATACTGAGTTATGAGATGCTCATCCTGAACGTTCAGCTGCTCCCTCCTAATGGCATCTGCAAGAGTCTGTTGATAAGACGCCTTCTCCTCCTCCAGAACCTTCTGGACCTCTTCCTGAATCTGGAGTCGGGCCGCGGCTTGAGCCTGGGCCTTCGCTTTAGCTGTCTCTTCCTCCAGCCTTACGGAAACACACAGTAAACGCTGATTAAACACTGAAACTGACTGCATCCCTGCGTATGTTGATGAAAGATCTTGAGCAGATAAGATTTTACTGTTGTCGCATATTACGCTCTGCCATCTTTATCTCCTCGTCCAGGAGCTTCTGGAGATCTTCTCTGATCTGCTCCCTGAGCTTTTCCTCATTCACTAAACAGAAGAAACACAGCCGCATTTGAGCATGAATGGAGATTTTCTAAATGCATGTTATGTACATACTATGTACTTATTATAGTAATTACAATAACTGTGCAATAACTAGGTACTAACCCTGAGTCTTCATCTAAACCTAACCTTAACCTTAACCCATGCAGTTACTTTATATTACCCAGTACTTTCTTAGCTAAGTGCACATAAGTGCATGTACTGTAAAGTAAAGTGCAACCGATGATTCATTTGTGTTTCTTTTTTTTTTTACATAAATCAAAATGCCATAACTGGTCCTTCTGGCGAAAATGACAGACTTCTCTCTAGTGATAATCTGTTAAACTTAAATTTATTTGCTTTCCACAACAGAGATTGTTTCAAAGCAGCTTTACAGAAATTCATGATGTTCATGCCTTATTGTCGCATTTAGCAGATTAGAGCTGGGCGATAATATAGTTTACATTTTGCGAGCAATCAAGCTGTTGACATTTGCTATATAGTATATGTGACCCTGGACCACAAAACCAGTCATACGGGTAAATTTTTTGGAAATTGAGATGTATACATCATCTGAAAGATGAATAAATGACATATATGGTGTGTTAGGATAGGACAAAATTTGGCAGAGAAACAACTATTTGAAAATCTGGAATCTGAGGGTGCAAAAAAAACCTAAATATTGAGAAAATCAGCAATGCATATTATTACTACTAATAATTTTTTTATATATATTTACGGTAGGAAATTTACAAAATATCTTCATGGAACATGATCTTAATATCCTAATGATTTTTGGCATAAAAGAAAACTCGATCATTTTTACCCATACAATGTATTGTTGGCTATTGCCACAAATATACCCATGTGACTTATGACAGGTTTTGTGCTGCAGGGTCACACACACACACACACATACATATATATATATATATATATTGCTTTACGTCAATTTACTGAATGTATGCGGATAAAGTTGGACATACTTCTATATACAACTTTATATAAAGAGCTGGCCGATAATATAGTTAACATGTTGTGAAGAAATAAAACTTTAGTTTAGATTTCCTATGATGTATATTGCTTTTTACGCAAATATACGGTAGCACGCAAATAAATTTGGACATTATAAATATCCAACTTTATATCAAGAGCTGGGTGATGATATAGTTGCAATGAAATACAAAATCAGGCACTTGAGATTTGCTATATAGTATATATCGCATTATGTGAGTGTACTTTATGTATGCAGATAAAGTTGGTAATTATAAATATTAGGGATGCACGATATATCGGCCACCATATCTGTATAGGTTAATTTTTAATGCTATTGGTATCGGCTCGATAAGAAAATTTGGCTGATATTTTAAAGCCGATAAATAATGTATTATTTCCTTCAGCTGAGACACTTCAGATGCAAATTGTTCACCATGATGGGTTTGGATTGCTTGAAATATGATTAAAAATCACTTCAAAAAGGAAAATAACATGCACAGCACAAGTCTGTCATATAGACTACATATAATTATAATGAGAACATTATTGTGTGCTTGGGTCATGGCTTTTAATGTTGACACTTTTGTTTTTTATGTGACACTTTTGTTTTTTATGGTGTCATTTTTTGTAATTTTGTAAAAAACTTAAAAAATTTGGATTTAAATTTATCGGCCAATATATCGGCTTTCAAACATAAAGAATTATTGTATCGGCCAAAATTTGCATAATGGTGCAACCCTAATAAATATCCAACTTTATATATATATATATATATATATATAGAGCTGTGTGATAGTACAGTTATACGGATCACAGAAAAGACCATTTGATTGACTTTAAGACTGAGTTAAAGGATTAGTTCACTTTTAAATAAACTTTTGCTGATAATTTCCTCACCCCCATGTCATCCAAGATGTCCATGTCTTTCTTTCTTCAGTTGAAAAGAAATTAAGGTTTTTGATGAAAACATTCCAGGATATTTCTCCATATAATGGACTTCAAAGGGCTCCAAACGGTTCAAGGGCCAAATGACAGTTTCAGTGCAGCTTAAAAGGGCTTTAGACGATACCAGACGATGAATAAGGGTCTTATCTAGCCAAACGATCAGTTTCTGTGAGAAACCGAGCAGTATTTATGCTGTTATTTTACCTCTTATCAGTCGAACGTGATAATCTCTTAGCTCCGCCATAACTTCCGCTAAGTGAGGTCAAATACAAGCGTGGTCATAGATATATTGATCGTAGATGCCTCATTCTACTGATCCGTGCAGGCGCTAATGAGGCATCTACGTATACATCTATGACCACGCTTGTATTTGACCTCACTTAGCGGAAGTTATGGCGGAGCTCAGAGATGATCACGTTTGTCTGATAAGAGGTAAAATAATAGCATAAATACTGCTCGGTTTCTCACAGAAGCTGATCGTTTCGCTAGATAAGACCCTTATTCATCGTCTGGTATCGCTTAAAGCCCTTTGAAGCTGCACTGAAACTGTCATTTGGACCTTGAACCGTTTGGAGCCCATTGAAGTCCATTATATGGAGAAATATCCTGGAATATTTTCATCAAAAACCTTAATTTCTTTTTGACTGCAGAAAGAAAGACATTGACATCTTGGATGACATGGAGGTGAGGAAATTATCATCAAAAGTTTATTTAAAAGTGAACTAATCCTTTAAGAATTTGTATAAAATACTGAGCTGCAATTGGAGACTTTACTGGTCAATCAGTCAAAGAATTAACCAGAAAAATTGTGGTAAAACCAGATTATGAACTTACCAACATGTGTTTGTGGTGGAAAGACCTCGACTGGGTCGATTGAGGAAGGAACAACCGGTTCCTTAACTGGAGGAAGACGAGGAACCAGAGGTTCTTCAGTTGAAGGTGGACCCATTTGCGGCTTGGAAAGCATTTCATCTAAAGCAGATCCAGCTGGTGACACAGGAGACTCCTCCATCACAGATAGGACAGGATCGGGTATGGAGATTGGGAAGGGTGAAGTCTCAAGCTCAACAGGTGAGTCCATGGGGTCGGCAGATGTCGCTTCAACAGCTAAAGTAGAGGAGGACGGAGTCTCTACGGGTTCAATCGGTTCAGTAGGTACAACTACCGGATCAACACAGGACGTTACAGGTTCAGTAAGTGGGTCTGTGGTTGGTGAAGGTGGAATGGTTACAGGTTCAGTAGTAGAGGTCGTGACAGGAGGTGGTGTTAAGGGTTCAACAGGTGCACAGGTTGGTTCCACAAATGGAGGAGTGGTTATTGGTTCACTTGAGACTCGTGAAGGAGCATTTATGGGTTCAGCAGGTTGAGGATCAGGCACAACTACATGCTCATTACCTGTAGCAATTGGAAGACCCTCAGATGAAGGTGGTGTAGATGTTTCCTCAGTCACAGGAGGCATTAAAGGTGTTCTTGGCTCCGAGAGAGGAGGAGGAACCATAGCGCTGGCGTATGAGGGAGAACGAGGTATGATGGGTACATGACGTTCATCTGGAACCGAAGACTCAACCGGAGGAGTTGTTGGAGACTGCATAAAGGATCTGGTTGGTGCTTGCGGGCGAACCACAGGTGGAGACACCTTCATACGATCAATCACTTTCTCTGAAAGCTGTTTATCATCAGATCAGAAATAGCATTGATATACATTTTCTCTTGCTCATTAAAATATGTGCACCATTGCATTTTACAATTACTGGGAACATTTTTCAGCATCACCAAAAAGTTAGTGTATGATGGTCCCACAAATTTTGTCCAGATTATTATAGCCCAAAATTAATTTACTAATCTTTTTCAAACTTTGCAATATTAATATCAAGATCCGTGGATCTTCATTAGCTGATATTGCGTTTTTGTTGTTGTTTTTTTATGCAAATGCATTGAAAATAATGCCGGAATTGATTGAATTTGCATTAATGATTTTGTTCTTGTAAAAAAGTACTTTGACAATACCATTGTTCATTGATATAGCAAACAAATTCATGTACCATGGTATTCCCATGGTACATACCCCAAAAACATGGTATTAGCATGGTGTGTCTAACAAAACTTGTAGTATGGTAAGTTTGGTCACTATTAGGTTGCTACTAAGGTCAATAGTAAAGCACAAGTCTGTTTTGAAAGCAATATGTCTATTGGTAATGTTAAAGTTTACCATGTCTACGTGTAGTATGTATGCTTAGTATGCAAAGCAGGTCAACATGCATGACCCTTAGGCTATATTTAACAAAACATACCAAGAAGTGCAGTACATTTTGTCCTACACCCATACAATCTCCACAATGCATTTCTTGGATTTTGCACGATATTCCAATGATATAAGACTATAATACAGTTCAAGTGGGTAAAATAACAAACTTAGGTTCAAAGAAAGTTTCACATGATCAAAAGAGATGATGTAGTGATAAGAATAAAAGGGAAAAACCTTCTTCATAAGAGTATTGTTGTCTAGTTAGTGCACTTACCCGAATGCCCTTTACGAATGTAACCTCCTCGTCCGAGTCGAGGGAAACGTGGCGCGAGCTGCTGTTGCCTCCCATCACGGTGTGCCGTTATCTCTACAGTTCAATGTGATAATTATTGTAAATAAAAAAGGGGATTTATTCGATGGGAAATTCAGCACGGTGTCTGATATCTGCCGAAAAGCTCGTGTTCAGTTCGGCCCTTCCCACCCTGAGGAATTTCTCTCTACAGCCCCGCGTCCATTCAAACCTCAAAGACACATCCAGAGATTTTTTTTTGTTGCCAGTTACTAAACGTTTATAACCGAGAATAACTGTTTTTTGTTAATATATAAATATATATGGGATTAAAAAAATATTTTAAGTCTAGAAGTACATTCGCGATATGTTTGGGGGCGTGGCTAATATGATGTGTTAATAATACATGAGCTGCTGATTATTATTAAAAATGGTAAAAACATACTGTTCTGTGTACTGAAAACTAAATCTCACATTTCTTAGCCCGCCGATTCCATTCTTTTTGTTACAGTATTAACAAAACGTGCATTTAATTGTTGTATTTTGATGGAAAATATGGTTCCCATCACGGTTGGGTGTAAATAACTACTTTGTACTCTAATTTAATTAATTTTGACTTTGAGTAAGAGTTTGTTCCCGCCACAGAATAAAACATTTTAAAAGATAATTGCGACTCTATATCTTCCAATTATGACTTTTTTCCCCTCACAATCACGAGTTATAAAGTCAGAATTGTGAAATATAAACTCACACTTTATATCTTTATAAATCTCGACTTTATATCTCGCAATTCTGACTTTATAACTCACAATTTCGACTTTATAACTCTCAATTGCGTGTTATAAAGTCAGATTTACGATATAAATTCGCAATTCTTGTCAAAATTGTGAAATAAAAAGTTGCAATTACATTTTTTTATTTTGTGGCGGAAACAAGCTTCCATAGATTACTCTTAATTTCTCTGTAATCAATTCACTTCTGATGTAAGTGCATTAAATACTATATAGACTATAGAGCAATTCTACACTCTTTTACACACTTAATTTTACACACTACAAATCGAATTGAACAATACTTACACATTTTAATAGCATAATTGATTAAGGGTTGTTCAATTCAATTTGATGGAATTTTACTATTAATTGAAATGCGTAAATATTTTTTAAAAGTCTTAATTTTTTGTGCGTGTATATATAAAACAATAGTGGATTTAACATTAGAATTTAACGTTAAAATATATATTTTTTTAAATGTGATTTTCTCCCTTTACACACTTAAGTCAGTTCAGAATAATTTATGCAATTGTATATTGTTTATTTGAAAGAATTAAAAGTGCAGTTTCATGTCTATCCTTGTATTGTTCAACTGCTCGAGGTGGATGTGGGATTTAGAAAGTAATTCGTAATAAGTAATCCAATAGTCTTTAGATTGAGTAATCTAATTTCACTGTTGAAGATGTAATTAGTAGCTAGTAAGTAATAGATTTTTTGGAGTAACGTACCCAACACAGGTTTACCATGATGAATTGTTGTAAAGAATACTAACTGTGTAAGATCATGAGATCAACACGAGCAACAAACAATACATTTCCCCCATAAAAACCCTGGGTATTGATCCCTCAGACACATGTTCAATGCTTTTAAAGGTGCACTATGTAACTTTTCCATCCACTAGAGGTCGCCTATTCAAAACAAAGGTGTAGTTTGATGACGGCACGTTTGAGCGCAGAATCTTGGGACATGTGGTCTTTACCTCACAGGTGGTGGGAAAGAATCGGGATAGGACTCGGGCAGAAATCATGTTGATGTGATTATTAACGTTACTGTAGTCTGAAGCAGAGCAGGACTGAGTGTTGTGGAGCTGAGGAACCACTGGAGCGATTGTTAATGAGATGAACGCAACACACGCCTCACGGGCAGCAGGACTTTTATTATGACAGTCGCCAGCAGGACTTTTATTATGACACAGTCGCCGGCACAGGCGGCATTTCCGCTTTTCCAGTCATGAGTATGAGGTAACGCAGCTCTGTTTATCATAATAGACACATCGGAGTGTGTTGAAAATGATGTTAAGACGTTACTCTGTGCGTTCTCTCGGCGGTTGCTATGACACTTGTTCACACTGCAGTGAGAGTAAAGCGTTTCTGCAAAATAAAACCGGAAACCGAATGGCACGCCCCGGTTCCTTGGTTAAAATAGCAATTTTGTCACGATTTACAAATAGTTGGAAACATTTGGGATATTGTGAGTACTCAACTGAACACAATATATAACACTGGCCTAGCAGTTTTTGGATATTTGACTGAAACATTTTTACATAGTGCACCTTTAAAGCCAATGAAAATAAATAGAACACACTCTGTGAAAAAAAACCCGCAGAAGAGATTGAAAGAAGTGCACACAAGACAAAGATTTCCTTTAGTTTATGAGGTCTCAGTGCTAGCTGATAAAAAACAAAGTTTTTTACACAAATCCATGCAAAATTACAAATTGTAACCTCATGAACAGAACACATTTAGACAGTTTTGGCAGTCTTGTTTTCTACAATATTGCTTTAGCTCACCCGGATACTCACCCGACCGAAGCACTAGAGCAGGGATCCTCAAATATGGCTCACGAGCTCTACTTTCCTGCAGAGTTTAGCTCTAACCCTAAACAAACACACCTGAACATGCTAATCAATGTCTTCAGGATCATTAGAAAATCACAGGTAGGCGAGTTTGATCAGGTTTGCAGCTAAACTCAGCAGCGCATTGGCCCTCCAGGGCAAGATTTAAGGAACCCTGCACTAGAGTAAGGCGACTACAAAACGTCAAAACTGATACTATGACTACAACTTAAAAGCTTCGCATTACCTTTTGTAGTCATATTTACCTTATTATTTCTCACATGTAAGTGGGCCGACATATTTACTGACTTACTGAAACTCACTGTGATTAAAAACTAGAGCAGAAATAAATACTTATTGTGAAAATGAATACGTGCTAGGTTAGCTGCAAGTCTTCAATAGATCAGAATTGACCATTATGTCAGTTGAAGTAGATCTATGTGAGTAAATATGATGCCAGGAACAAAAGGAGTGTCTATTTCTGCAAAAAACAGGCCATGGATTGTGCAAACTTACAGACAAATGCTCTAACACACACATCCGGCTCAAAAACAGCTTATAAAATTGGCCAAAACACACTTCAACCGCTCATCCATTCACAGTAAAATCAATGAAAAGTGACAACAAAACACACTCGCAGGGATCTAAAGAGGTATTGCAATTCCTATACAGTTTACTTTGCCTTCTTGTCGGCTCTCTCTCCTTTCATTGTCGCACGAACGCTGGACCACACTTCGGTGTAGAGCAGCGTTCCCAGGAACACCACGGCCGTTCCCACCCAATGCCAAGTTGTGAAGGGATTATGGAAGTACAGGATGGAAATAATGAGGCTCAGAAATTTGCGCAGGGTCACCACCAGTGTGACCGTGAGCGAGGCGCACTCTGTGGTCAGAATAAAGACGCCGCGGATACACACGTATCTGAGAAAGCCGGCTAAGGAAAAAATATGCAATATAAAACTGCCTCGATTCTACAGTTCATAAGCATAAGCTGATCGTAGAGACCATTGGTGGCAATTGTTCTGCGGTCAACTTTGGCTTACGATGCTTTCGATAAATGGAGCCCTGTCCAATAATAGCAATAAAAGGCCATAGACAAAATGTTAATGTGTCAAATATGAAAGGATACTGGGTGATGACGTTCATCAGCAGGTAAAACCACATGACTGGCATAGACTGACCAATCACAGGGATTTCCACTGGAGCTTTGAGAGAAAGTCATTGGTTTGTCATTTCAAACAAAAAACTAAAAGTCAAACGTTTTAAGGCTTAAATGCATTATCGTTCAAAGGTTTGAAAGAAATCGATACTTTTATTCAGCAAGGATGCATTAAATTACTCAAAAGTAACAGTAAATACATTTATAAGATTTCTATTTCAAATAAATGCTGTTCTTTTGAACTCTACACATCAAAGAATCCTGGATAAAAATGTATAATTGTTTCCACAAAAAATATTAAGCAGCACAGTTTTCAACATTGATAATGATAAGAAATGATGGAATGGATCATGTGACACTGAAGACTGGAGTAAAGGCCTGTTCACACCGGGACGATTTTCATGCGCGTTTATCGCCGACGTGTAACGCCTCGTGACTAAACAAAGGGCGCCAATGTGAGTGTGCATATTGACGCGTAAAAAAAATAAACTTCTAATGTGGCGCTCACACCGGACGCGATTCGCGCGAAGGTGGACGCTTGAACATTTTGAGTTTACTCGCTTCATCGCACGTGAAATTCGCGTGTGACAACTATACAACAGACGCGAATTCGCGTCATGGGAGGGGCTTCTGCCCTATATGAGCCTAGATGAGCCAGCTCGTCTCGGTCACTTTACGTCTTTTTTGTAAAAAATACTACTATTAATGTGTGACAAATCGTAGTTTAAAGACTTTTTCAGGCGATAATATAGTTGTTTAAAGCTCAAATCTGTGGTTAATTTATCAAAAGAGTGCCTATTTGAGCATTTTATCTGGCGTTTTCGGAGTTGTGAGATCCAGGCGATCAGTGACATTCCGCGCTCGTTTACCCGGCGAGACCCGCCTTTCCTCGGCTAGTCCTTCTCACATTTGCCGCTGGCTCTGGCTCTTTTTTTCTGCTCCTGTCTCGTTGTGAAATGGCTCACAATGGCTCACTTTCTTCCAAGCAAGATCCTTTTTATTCCTTTATTCCTTTTATTCCTGTTCCTGCAGTGATAGGATGATGTATCATACAGCTCCGGGTATTCACAAGCAGCCACGATTATCTTATCCTCCATTGTTGTTCGGATTTCTGCCTCCGCTTGTAAATGCGTCACTACTAGAGCAAGCTCGTGATTGGTTAACGCGGCGCGAAATATCCGCCAGAGTTCAGAACGCTCAATTCGCGTCATTCGCGCCGCCTCAATTGCGCGAATCTCGCCGCCTCATTCACGCGAATCGCGCCGCAGAATGCCATTTCGCGTCTCTGCATTGACTTAACATGTACATCACTCGCGCGAATCGCGTCCGGTGTGAACGCACCTTTAAAAAAACGCCTCGGGTTCGTTTTTTTTATTTTGACGCGGCGCGTTAAAAACTGGCCGACCAATGAGATCAGCGTTTTTGTTCACGTGCCTGGAGCTGCTGAAGTGACAGTAAAACACCACTTGGTGGCGCTCAAGCACAAAACGGTCTTGCCGAGCACACATTGATACGACGAAGAAGTAGTAAGTAGAAAAAAGATGATGAGCTGCTAATGCTGCTTGCCAGTTAGTAAAAAGTGTGTGACATAATATGGCTGCGTCCGAAATCGCGTACTATGTGAGTAGGTACTACATTTGAATTTGAACGAACTTTGCGACCGTTAAAAAAGTACATTCTATATAGTATGAATGTAATCCGGACGTACTACACCCACCATTTTGTCATGATCATGTGACCTACCAGCGTCAGTTACGTCCCATCACCTCCATTCATAAATCGTCACATTACCAATAGACATATTGCTTTCAAAACAGACATGTGCTTTACTAGTGTACTAGTGACCTTAGTAGCAACCTAATAGTGACCAAACTTACCATGGCACTACAAGTTTTGTTAGACACACATCATGCTAATACCATGCTTTTGGGGTATGTACCATGGGAATACCATGGTACATGAATTTGTTTGCTATATCAATGAACAATGGTATCGTCTGGGATGGGATAGCAAAGTGTCCATCGTATGCGCACTTCAGAATCTCACCAGAAGTAGTAGGTCATCCGGGTACTTTTCGCAGACTGTTTTTGAATACTATGAATTCGGACATACTACTCTGTTGGCGTACTGTTTTTCGCATACTATATAGTAGAGTGTATTCGATTTTGGACGCAGCTTTTGTCTATGGTTTTGGCAAGCACGTAAATACCGCCTCTCTTCTTCTTCTGTGTGACAAGCGAGTATCAGGAGCGTAAAGTGCCGCAGCACCACTTTGTGTACCGGGAGCGCCATCTACTGAATTGGCACGTTCACTCGGCACATCGCCAATGAAAATCGTCCCGGTGTGAACACTCAAGACGCGCCGAAAAATGCTGGTGATAAGCGCGCACGATATTCGTCCCAGTGTGTACAGGCCTTTATGATGCTGAAAATTCAGCTTTGATCACAGGAATAAATTATATTATATAATATGTTCATATAAAAAACGTTATTTGTCTTTTTTTTTACTCTATTTCCAATCAAATAAATGCAGCCTTGGTGAGCAGAAGAGACTTCGTTCAAAAACATTTGTAAAAAACAAAACAAAACACAAACATACCGACTTTAAATTTTGAACGGTAGTTCATAATGGAGAGGACTAATTTACCAAGGCTCTGTTTACGTCTGGTATTAAGATTTATTTTTGGTCGATCGATCGGATCACAAGTAGACGAGGGAGACACATTCTCGTTTACACCTGGATTTACTAATAGCTTGCTCTAGCTCAAACGCTCTTTTTTTGCTTTAAAAAACTACTTTCAGGATTTACTAAAGACACGCAGTGAGAAATGAGCGCTGAAAGGGTTCTTTTTTAATTTGTCCGTCTGCTATTTTTGACTGGCCATTGGGCTACTTTTGTTGCACAGACCTGGCAACCCTGGGCTGCGTCTCTGTTCTTTAATGCGCGCGTCATCAGTCTATAACTTTAACTTTAATGCGCGCATATCTATAACTTTCCACTCCCATCTGCACTCTCCCACTAATTTGCCCCATTTAGTTTAATCCATCTCTATTGTCCACTTTCAATCACTTCTGTCCTGATTTCTGAGGGGAGGGTCTATTGGCGGGTACATGTATGGGCTTTTTCATATATTTAATCTAATGGACAAAATAAGCTCACGCAATTTACATATGAACACGCCCGGAGACGACAGAAAAACACACGGAGAGCATCAGCTTTAGTTTCTGCCCTGACAGACACAAGACCAGCCGAACACTGTGAGTGTGTGTTAGAAATCAGGGACGGTGAGAGAACATTGAGCTTGCGCCGTTTTTCATCTTAAAACCAAACTTGGGTCTCCAGCCGACAAAGTTTAAATCCCGTGTGGCTAGTGTGCATCCCATAATGTTTCGGTCAGTATGCAGAGAGTAGGCGGTCTTTTAGTGGCTGTTCAAATGCATTCGACCACATGAGCGTTGACACTGCTAAAGCAAATGTGTTTTCCACTTCCAATGGAAGTGGTCGAAAGTTCAAAACATTTTACACCTGTATTTAGCCTCGCCCACTTGTGATCCGATCGACCAAAACGCATCTTAATACCAGGTGTAAAGAGGGCCTCAGTGACTCCCTATAGAATCAGACTCACAGCTCTGGCTGAAGAGCACGGCGTGTCTGTAGATGTCCGTCGACAGCAGGAGGAACCCTGGTAACGGCAGACAGTGCTGAAAAAAAGGCAGAGAAATTCGACTTAATCCCACAAGCTCATATATGACAGCATGTTGCATGCCCCATATGCACAGTTAGGGACTCACATTGTAGAACAGAGCCTCCTTGGAGTGTTTTCCATACTTCTTGTACAGAGTTTCTTGGAAAATGCCCATTCTTGCAGACATCAGCAGTGCGAACGTCAGCATGGCGATACCTGAAACACAATAGCACTAATGTAATGGAATATCTTGATTGGGGGTACCCCAAAATTAATATATATATATACATACACACACACACTACCATTCAAAGGTTTAGGGTCGGTAAGATTTTATAATATTTTTAAAAAGTCTCTTCTGCTCACCAAGGCTGCATTTATTTGATCAAAAATACAGTAAAAACAGTGAAATAAGTAAAATAAGTGTTTTCTATGTGAATACAGTGTTAAAATTTAATTTATTTCTGTGATCAAAGCTGTATTTTCAGCATCATTACTCCAGTCTTCAGTGTCACATGAACCTTCAGAAATCAATTCTCATATGATGATTTGCTGCTCAACAAACATTTATGATTATTAAAATTGTTAAAATAGTTTTTCTGCTTCATATTTTTATAGAAACTGTGATACATTTTATTTTTGAGGATTCTTTGATGAACAGAAAGTTCAAAAAGGACAGCATTTGAATCTTTTGTAACATTATAAATGTCTGTACTGTCACTTGTTATCAATTTATCATTATATATATATATATATATACACATACAGTGAGGAAAATAAGTATTTGAACACCCTGCTATTTTGCAAGTTCTCCCACTTAGAAACCATGGAGGGGTCTGAAATTGTCATCGTAGGTGCATGTCCACTGTGAGAGACATAATCTAAAAAAAATTATCCAGAAATCACAATATATGATTTTTTAACTATTTATTTGTATGATACAGCTGCAAATAAGTATTTGAACACCTGAGAAAATCAATGTTAATATTTGGTACAGTAGCCTTTGTTTGCAATCACAGAGGTCAAACGTTTCCTGTAGTTTTTCAGCAGGTTTGCACTGCAGGAGGGATTTTGGCCCACTCCTCCACACAGATCTTCTCTAGATCAGTCAGGTTTCTGGCCTGTCGCTGAGAAACACAGAGTTTGAGCTCCTCCAAAGATTCTCTATTGGGTTTAGGTCTGGAGACTGGCTAGGCCACGCCAGAACCTTGATATGCTTCTTACAGAGCCACTCCTTGGTTATCCTGGCTGTGTGCTTCGGGTCATTGTCATGTTGGAAGACCCAGCCTCGACCCATCTTCAATGCTCTAACTGAGGGAAGGAGGTTGTTCCCCAAAATCTCGCAATACATGGCCCCGCTCATCCTCTCCTTAATACAGTGCAGTCGCCCTGTCCCATGTGCAGAAAAACACCCCAAAGCATGATGCTACCACCCCCATGCTTCTCAGTAGGGATGGTGTTCTTGGGATGGTACTCATCATTCTTCTTCCTCCAAACACGTTTAGTGGAATTATGACCAAAAAGTTCTATTTTGGTCTCATCTGACCACATGACTTTCTCCCATGAATCCTCTGGATCATCCAAATGGTCATTAGCAAACTTAAGACGGGCCTTGACATGTGCTGGTTTAAGCAGGGGAACCTTCCGTGCCATGCATGATTTTAAACCATGACGTCTTAGTGTATTACCAACAGTAACCTTGGAAACGGTGGTCCCAGCTCTTTTCAGGTCATTGACCAGCTCCTCCCGTGTAGTTCTGGGCTGATTTCTCACCTTCCTTAGGATCATTGAGACCCCACAAAGTGAGATCTTGCATGGAGCCCCAGTCCGAGGGAGATTGACAGTCATGTTCAGCTTCTTCCATTTTCTAATGATTGCTCCAACAGTGGACCTTTTTTCACCAAGCTGCTTGGCAATTTCCCCGTAGCCCTTTCCAGCCTTGTGGAGGTGTACAATTTTGTCTCTAGTGTCTTTGGACAGCTCTTTGGTCTTGGCCATGTTAGTAGTTGGATTCTTACTGATTGTATGGGGTGGACAGGTGTGTTTATGCAGCTAACGACCTCAAACAGGTGCATCTAATTTAGGATAATAAATGGAGTGGAGGTGGACATTTTAAAGGCAGACTAACAGGTCTTTGAGGGTCAGAATTCTAGCTGATAGACAGGTGTTCAAATACTTATTTGCAGCTGTATCATACAAATAAAATTTCTGATCCATGATTTCCAAGTGGGAGAACTTGCAAAATAGCAGGGTGTTCAAATACTTATTTTCCTCACTGTATATATTTAAAATATGCTGATCCTAAACTGAACGGTATAGTGTAAATGTTCAGTATGCAGTGAATACCCGGATAAAACATTCTACATACTACTAATAATGTGAAATACAACCATTTTAAAGCCACAATATGTAATTTTTCAGTGAGCTCAGTTATAGTAACGCCGCATTTTATTCTCAGTAACGCTAACGGCGTTGTAACGGGAGAAACAGTAATTCGTTTGATTACTCGTTAATGAAAAAAATAATTCCGTCAGTAACGCCGTTTATCTATAACGCCGTTATTCCCATCACTGATTATGTCACATTTCTAAAAAATAAAACCAGAAATCGAGAGTAACGTGGGTATGATGTCATTGATAGGCGATGCACGGACAAAGCCCGTGTCCTGATTAAAACTGCTTATTTCTCCGGATTTAAACATTCTTGGAAACATTTGGGATAAAGTCAACTAAATTCAACATTTCTCTAGTGGTTTTTGGATATTTTAATCCAAATATTTTACATACTGTGCCTTTAAATGCTTACTAATGCCATTTCATGTTAATTTTTTAAAATATAACTATACACTGTGTACAAACATTGAATGTGCAGTGAGAATATTACCCAGAAGCCAATGCATGAAGGCATAAACACCATCTTCCTCTGTGGCCCCTTTCTCGACATTCTACATAAGGATCAAACCTGATGTATTAGGTGCAGATAAAATGTGAAATAAAGCATTGCAATGCAAGTATGTTGTGCCTATTAATATGAAACAACCATTTTGCAACCCAGGCTGGTTTTGCAACTCACCACTTGTTTGGCCGACATAATAGTGCAGATGAAAATGCCCAAAGACACCAGCACGATGGAGAGATATTTACTCATCGAGTATCTGCAGTCAGAATAAAAGTAATGATGTGACTGAACAATATGCAAAGCAAACTGAAAGTTAAAGAGGCCATATTATACCCTTTTATGCTGTTTTTTTGGTGTACTAGAATAAGTTTGATGGTCAAAAAACACATTATTTTCCACATATTCTCCATTGTTGCAGCTACTCTCTTCCCAGTCTGTCAGTAATGCTCCGTTTAGATCCTGTCTCTATGAAGCCCCGCCTTCTAAAAAGCACACTGTGCTCTGATTGGTCAGCTGGAGCAGTGTGTTGTGATTGGTCAAGCGTTTCCAGTGTGTTTGGGAAATGCCCCGCCCCTTATCATAACCACCAGATTCAACACACTACTAACCAACTCAACGAGAGCACGCCCCTTTAATTTGCATATACATTGGGGCGGAAATTATTTAAATGAGGAATATTGTGACGTGTTCATTCCCGGGAAGAAAACTCAAGACTCCAATGGAGGCGTGATTTTGTGCATGATCTTCAACATACCTTTTCTTCAAGATGACAATACCGAGAATCATGTTTGCTATTAAAGATCCCTGTGAGCAAAACAAGTAGTTAGGAAGATCAGGCACAGTCCAAAGCAAGGAATGAATGAACCGAATGACACTCACTGATCTGAAGATCATATGCAGCGGCATGGCGATGTTAAAGTTCAGGGCGTAGTTATTGATCACGCTGACGGTAAAGAACATAGTCACCATGATCACATAGTTCCTGCAAAGGAGAAGGACAGCAAAGGTCATGAAAGACAGGAGGGTAATGCGTCGAACCATATGAGCATCCATACAATATTCTGCTGCTGTTATCAAATTATTATTCTGTTTATAGTAATAGCCATCTGTATATTTATTCACTGTACATATTCACCTGTAAATTCAGTTCTGTTTATAGTAATAACCATCTCTCTATTTATACATATTTATATATATCCAGTACATATCCATGTCCTGCACTTATGCAACCATTGTATATCCTGCACTTGCTGCTATTGCACTTCTGGTTAGACCTAAACTGCATTTCGTTACCTTGAACTTGTACTTGTGTAATGACAATAAAGTTGAATCTAATCTAATCTAATTACTAGTCAAAGATTAATACAGAAGAAATAAAGCATTAATTGAACATGTAATTTGTTTAACCAAGGTCAAAATCTGTCCTGAAGGAAAACCAGTTAAGAACCACTGGACGCAAAGGATTCTAGATTTAGCACAGAGTGTAACATAAGTCATCTTGTTGAAGTTCAAAACTGCAGGGCTATGTTTGGAAGGGAATACGAGCGTAACGCAGAGGTTTTCAAAGAGGGGTCAAAGGGGAAAGGTCCAGTAAAAATAAATAAAGAAAATAAAAAAATAAAACTAATAAGTAAATAAATAAATGAGATTAAAATTAATTACAAAAATATTATATTATATATATATATATATATATATATATATATATATATATATATATATATATATATATATATATATATATATATATATATCTCTATTATATTATATTATATTATATTATATTATATTATATTATAATATATATCTATATATATATATATATATATATATATAAATACAAATTTGATCGCACCGAAATTATCGCACCGATCAGGCGTAACATTATGACCACTGACAGGTGAAGTGAATAACACTGATGATCACTTCATCATATACACTCACCTAAAGGATTATTAGGAACACCATACTAATACTGTGTTTGACCCCCTTTCGCCTTCAGAACTGCCTTAAATCTACGTGGCATTGATTCAACAAGGTGCTGAAAGCATTCTTTAGAAATGTTGGCCCATATTGATAGGATAGCATCTTGCAGTTGATGGAGATTTGTGGGATGCACATCCAGGGCCCGAAGCTCCCGTTCCACCACATCCCAAAGATGCTCTATTGGGTTGAGATCTGGTGACTGTGGGGGCCATTTTAGTTCAGTGAACTCATTGTCATTTTCAAGAAACCAATTTGAAATGATTCGAGCTTTGTGACATTATCCTGCTGGAAGTAGCCATCAGAGGATGGGTACATGGTGGCCATAAAGGGATGGACATGGTCAGAAACAATGCTCAGGTAGGCCGTGGCATTTAAACAATGCCCAATTGGCACTAAGGGGCCTAAAGTGTGCCAAGAAAACATCCCCCACACCATTACACCACCACCACCAGCCTGCACAGTGGTAACAAGGCATGATGGATCCATGATCTCATTCTGTTTACGCCAAATTCTGACTCTACCATCTGAATGTCTCAACAGAAATCGAGACTCAGACCAGGCAACATTTTTCCAGTCTTCAACTGTCCCAATTTTGGTGAGCTCGTGCAAATTGTAGCCTCTTTTTTTACTATTTGTAGTGGAGATGAGTGGTACACGGTGGGGTCTTCTGCTGTTGTAGCCCATCCGCCTCAAGGTTGTGCGTGTTGTGGCTTCACAAATGCTTTGCTGCATACCTCGGTTGTAACGAGTGGTTATTTCAGTCAAAGTTGCTCTTCTATCAGCTTGAATCAGTCGGCCCATTCTCCTCTGACCTCTAGCATCAACAAGGCATTTTGGCCCACAGGACTGCCGCATACTGGATGTTTTTCCCTTTTCACACCATTCTTTGTAAACCCTAGAAATGGTTGTGCGTGAAAATCCCAGTAACTGAGCAGATTGTGAAATACTCAGACCGGCCCGTCTGGCACCAACAACCATGCCACGCTCAAAATTGCTTAAATCACCTTTCTTTCCCATTCTGACATTCAGTTTGGAGTTCAGGAGATTGTCTTGACCAGGACCACACCCCTAAATGCATTGAAGCAACTGCCATGTGATTGGTTGATTAGATAATTGCATTAATGAGAAATTGAACATGTGTTCCTAATAATCCTTTAGGTGAGTGTATATTAGGCAGCAAGTGAACATGTTGGCTGCGTCCGAAACTCTAGGCAGCTGTAATTTCAGACAGACTTCTAAGGCAGTGTAACCGCTTAATGATCTACAGCAAAATAGAGAGAGCTTTGGTGAGAACTAAACACATATTTACACATATTTCATTACTACATTAGTAATTTCTCGCTAGAAATGACATCAGCTGACATGACATCAATTTACATTTACACACAAACTGACCAGCAAACGCAACTTTCAAACGCCATCTTTTTTCCCCAGCTGTGTGCGCGTGTCCGTTAAGTCCACGAGATCGCAGGGTGTCCCATTTGTCATTTTAGGTCTCAGAAGAGTGCTCGCGAGGTCTTTGTGGTCGATATGCGCCCTCGATGCACACTTCTGCCGAGCCCTCACTTGCGTGGGACTGGTGAGGACTTCTTCCCGACAGTCAAAGCGACATTACGTTGTGAAAGTGCGGACTCAGAGGAAGACAGTGAGGGTTTAGGGTGCCATTTGGGACAGGGCCTTAGTAGTGTGTTGAACTGTCACAGAATGGAATGCACAGGATTGTGGGATATCAAAGGCAGCGAAGGATGCATATATGCTGCCTTCAAAAATCGATCAGATGACGATATCTCAGAAGACAGGAAGTGAAGCTAACATTAGATTCGGACGTGCCTTGATGACTTCCTGCCTTGAAATGTGTCCTCCAAAGGCAGCATTTTCCAGGTTTCGGACGCAGCCTTTGTCCTCAAAGTTGACATGTTAGAAGCAGGAAAAATGGGCAAGCGTAAGGATTTAAGCGAGGGCCAAATTGTGATGGCTAGACGACTGGGTCAGAGCATCTCCAAAACTGCAGCTCTTGTGGGGTGTTCCCGGTCTGCAGTGGTCAGTCTCTATCAAAAGTGCTCCAAGGAAGGAACAGTGGAGAACCGGCCACAGGGTCACGGGCAGCCAAGGCTCATTGATGCACGTGGGGAGCGAAACAATATTATTTATAGCAGATAGAAGTTAGGGTCCCTCAAATGTGGATGATCCTATTCGGGGGCCTGTGGCCTTTAAAACATTGAAATGCCCTGGTGTAACGTACACAATTATATATTTTTGTCACAACACCACATTCATCAAGTCGTTTCATATCTGATATTCAATGCAAATATGTACACTGTGCAAAGCATGCACACACAAAAAACAGAGATATTAGATGTAATAAATATGCATATATCTCCATTATGTTCACCTGCACTGATCTGTTGACTTACAAACCCTCTGTAACAGTGACAAAGCAAGGCGTTTACCTCTCACCTATAATAATCAATTAAACTCCAACACTGCCTTTTACCTCGTTCAACAAGCAAAACAAGTAATCTCAGTTAAATTCCGTTAAAAAGCATTTTATTTTGGTAGAATTAATTAAATTAAAGTAAGGGAATCTGGCAAATCAATCGGCATTCACTTATAATAATCAATTGATTTCCACTGTTTACTAATCTGGTCTGACAAGCCAAAGCAAATGTTTACAATGCACGAGTGTGCATATAAATTGTATATTAACCTGAGGGGTATTTGTGGCTTTTTGCGTCCAAAGTGTGCCTCAAAGATGAACCCCTCCAGTGCAATGAAGGCAAACTGGGCAAATGTGACAATATTCCCACATCCTGGGAAATCCCTGCAAAATAAACGATTTAAAGAAGTAATAACTGACAACATATAAGAAGTTCACACGCTTTAAATACACAGCGATACGAAAAAATGATCATAAATGAGAGAAATGTAACTCACCTAACCAAAAGTTCCAGAAACACAACATTACTGCAGCAACCAACAAACACCAAAGTGGTCGCAAATAACGTATTCATTGCTAAAGGCTAAAATGAAACACTCGCAACAGTTATTTCAGCTTTACACTAGTCCGGATGTTGGCATTGTTAATAATAAATGTGTAAATGTATCTACAATCGCTTCAATGAACACGTCTCCCGACTAGTAGTGACAGTGCTTCCTACATCGTCTTCTGGGATTTGTAGTTTTAGGCTCTATTTCAGAACGCATCCGGAGACGACTGAGAACTACATTTCCTAGCAACACAAACAGAAGCGATTCAAACGAACAAACTTTGCATGTTTTTTGCGTGGGAGTTGCATAACCGTGAGAGGTAGCAGTGATAACATAGTTTATAATTAAATTAAAATAATTAATAATAATAATGTGATGTATTTTAATTTTTTGCGGCGCGTCTGTACGTCATTTCAGACGTTTAAAGAATCTCTACGTGTTTCCGGTGTCGTGGCGATCACACACACTGAGCAGTTTTACTCATCAGTCAGTAAAGCAGCTGATACACAACACAAACATGATTTCGCTAACGGACTCTCAGAGTAAGTCACTTTTACTGGGTCTCTGCGTGATGTTAATCTAGATAGAAATATTGATAATGCGGCTTTAAAGCTGAACGTGTTGTTGAAGTGATGAAAGGGAATGAATGAGGAGACACGGCCTGGCCTCAACAGTTCAGTCTAATAGAGTCAAACTCTCATGAAGAACGGGGTTACCATAAAAATATCACTGCCGTTGTGATTGTGCTTATTTATTTCAAAAAGGGACAGTGTACATTAATCAACACTCATGAGTGTAAATGTGCCCAGATTAGCTCGAAGGCTAATGTACTATAGTATATGAATATGGTAATCTTTAGATTTATCAATGGTATAACCATTTAATACTGTTGCTGTTCTATGGTATTACGTTTTTTTTCTTGTTAAATGTCTGTCTGTGATGTTGAACATCCATCTATCTAACCGTCTACCCACCCATCCATCTATCTACCCGTCTATCTACCCGTCTACCCACCCATCTATCTATCTGTCTACCCACCCATCTATCTACCCGTCTACCCACCCATCTATCTATCTATCCGTCTACCCACCCATCTATCTATCTGTCTACCCACCCATCTATCTGTCTACCCACCCATCTATCTATCTATCTATCCGTCTACCCACCCATCTATATATCTACCCGTCTACCCACCCATCTATCTATCTACCCGTCTACCCACCCATCTATCTATCTACCCGTCTACCCACCCATCTATCTATCTACCCGTCTACCCACCCATCTATCTATCTACCCGTCTACCCACCCATCTATCTATCTACCCGTCTACCCACCCATCTATCTATCTATCCGTCTACCCACCCACCCATCTATCTATCTATCCGTCTACCCACCCATCTATCTACCCGTCTACCCACCCATCTATCTACCCGTCTACCCACCCATCTATCTATCTATCCGTCTACCCACCCATCTATCTACCCGTCTACCCACCCATCTATCTACCCGTCTACCCACCCATCTATCTATCTATCCGTCTACCCACCCACCCATCTATCTATCTATCCGTCTACCCACCCATCTATCTACCCGTCTACCCACCCATCTATCTACCTACCCTTCTACCCACCCATCTATATACCTACCCGTCTACCCACCCATCTATCTACCTACCCGTCTACCCACCCACCCATCTATCTACCCGTCTACCCACCCATCTATCTATCTACCCGTCTACCCACCCATTTATCTATCTACTCGTCTACCCACCCATCTATCTATCTACCCGTCTACCCACCCATCTATCTATCTACCCGTCTACCCACCCATTTATCTATCTACTCGTCTACCCACCCATCTATCCATCTCATGTTTTGTCTCATACATCATCTGTCCATCCGTCTGTCATGTTTTATGTCTCTCTGTCTCCATCCATGATAGATATATTACCATGGCATTCTCTGAAGTGCTGTGGAGCATTATGCAAATACCATGGCATATGGAAATACAATTTTTTTCCAAAGCATCAAAAATAAGGAAAAGCTTAATACAATTGCAGGTTGTACAACAGCATTACTTGTATGCTTTAACTTCTGCAACCTCTCAAATATGACTCCTTTGCATGCTCTCTGTAGATGTGTAATTCATCTCTAATGAAGTCTGTTCTTGTGTTTGATCAGAGATCGGGATGGGGCTGACGGGTTTCGGCGTGTTTTTCCTCTTCTTCGGAATGATTCTGTTCTTTGATAAAGCACTCTTGGCCATAGGAAATGTGAGTGTGAATGGAGTCAAATGTGATGTGAATGCTCAGATTTGTGTCCTTGAACTGAACATGAATTTCGGTGTGTGTTTGTAGATCTTGTTCGTTGCAGGTCTCTCGTTTGTTATCGGACTGGAACGGACTTTCAGGTTCTTCTTCCAGCGGCATAAAATGAAAGCCACTGGTTTCTTTCTGGGAGGAGTTTTCGTGGTGCTCATCGGCTGGCCGATTGTAGGCGTCGTCCTGGAGGTCTATGGATTTTTCCTTCTTTTCCGGTGAGTGCTGTTGTTGTTGCAGTTTCAACTGTAAGCAATGACAAACATCCGAGTCCATGAGCCGGAGGGAAGCTGTGTGACCCTGCATCCCAGTGTGCATGCTATCCATCCTAAATAGTATGTGAGATGAGAATAAGTGTGTCCCAAAGTATAGTATGTCCATGCACACATTAACGGCTAATATTACCCACAACCCATTGCGCTTTGAAGGAGGATTTGGTTCAGAACTACAAACACTAATGTATTCCACAATTTTATGATGTGACAGTATGTCCCAAAGCTTCTGCTACACACTCACAGGCCCTGCTTACAGCTGGTATTAAGATGCGTTTTGGTTGATTGGATCACAAGTAGACGAGGGAGACACATTCCCGTTTACACCTGGTGTTTAAATCCATCTCTTTTGTCCACTTTCAGCCACTTCTGTCCTGATTTCTGAGGGGAGGGTCTATGGGCGGGTACATGTATGGGCTTTTTCAGATCTTTCCATCTAATGGATGAAATAAGCTCACACAATTTACATATAAACGCATCCGGAGACAACAGAAAAACACACGGAGAACATCAGCTTTAGTTTCTGCTCTGACAGACACAAGAACGCTGTGAGTGTGTGTTAGAAATCAGGGATGGTGAGAGAACATTGAGCTTGGGACGTTTTTCATCTTCAGACCAAACTTGGGTCTCCAGCTGACAAAGTTTAAATCCTGTCTGGCTAGTGCGCATCCCATAATGTTTACGAATTAGGTCAGTAGGTGGTCTTTAGTGGCTGTTCGAACGCATTTGAAGTGGACAAAAGTGGACAAGCTCAAAACGTTTTAGACCCCGTTTACACCTGTATTCAGTGTCGTCCACTTGTGATCCGATCGACCAAAACGCATCTTAATACCAGGGGCCTATTAGCCTGGTTAAAACCAGACCATTCTCAGTAGTAACTGAGTTATGGTCTGGCAAAGCTTCATAGACAAATCATTTCCAAACTGGCATCACCAATGGACGTCGCTCAAATGCCTCTGGGCACAACTGGATAGACCTAAAACCAATCAGAGCGATGAAGGGGCAAGCTGGTATATCAGACTTTTGCCGAATCCAGTCAGTAAGACAGCGATAACATCTTTTTTAGATATGAAGGCTTCGAGTGTTGTTCTTTGCTCGGGTTTTAATGAAAAGGAAAAGTTTAAATCGCTTAAAACAGACGCGATAGCTGATTCGAACGAGTGGTGTTCCACAGCGGCATCCATCTTTGTAATGTACAAAATCTGCTTCACCGTCGCTGCGCTGTCGTCATAGTGTAAAGCCCGCCACAACGTTTCTAATTGGTGCCGCGATTTCGACGGATTAGAAATGGGCTTGATGGGCTCTTTGCCAGACTACTTGCAGAGCAAATCTCTAAATTTGCTGGAAGTTGTCTGGGTTTTCCCAGGCTAGGGGCCTATACCATGAAGCCGGTTTAGCTGGCTAGCCAGATGTGTTTAAGATTAGATTGTGCCAATCCTGGGTTTTAGGTACCATTAAAGTGGTTTGGATTTTAGCAGTGTTCATCTCCACAATAACTTACGGCCGTTTCACACTGCAAGCGTTTGTACATATACACACACTCACCTAAAGGATTATTAGGAACACCTGTTCAATTTCTCATTAATGCAATTATCTAATCAACCAATCGCATGGCAGTTGCTTCAATGCATTTAGGGGTGTGGTCCTGGTCAAGACAATCTCCTGAGCTCCAAACTGAATGTCAGAATGGGAAAGAAAGGGGATTTAAGCAATTTTGAGCGTGGCATGGTTGTTGGTGCCAGACGGGCCGGTCTGAGTATTTCACAATCTGCTCAGTTACTGGGATTTTCACGCACAACCATTTCTAGGGTTTTCAAAGAATGGTGTGAAAAGGGAAAAACATCCAGTATGCGGCAGTCCTGTGGGCGAAAATGCCTTGTTGATGCTAGAGGTCAGAGGAGAATGGGCCGACTGATTCAAGCTGATAGAAGAGCAACTTTGACTGAAATAACCACTCGATACAACCGAGGTATGCAGCAAAGCATTTGTGAAGCCACAACACGCACAACCTTGAGGCGGATGGGCTACAACAGCAGAAGACCCCACCGGGTACCACTCATATCCACTACAAATAGGAAAAAGAGGCTACAATTTGCACGAGCTCACCAAAATTGACCAGTTGAAGACTGGAAAAATGTTGCCTGGTCTGATGAGTCTCGATTTCTGTTGAGACATTCAGATGGTAGAGTCAGAATTTGGCGTAAACAGAATGAGAACATGGATCCATCATGCCTTGTTACCACTGTGCAGGCTGGTGGTGGTGATGTAATGGTGTGGGGGATGTTTTCTTGGCACACTTTAGGCCCCTTAGTGCCAATTGGGCATCGTTTAAATGCCACGGCCTACCTGAGCATTGTTTCTGACCATGTCCATCCCTTTATGACCACCATGTACCCATCCTCTGATGGCTACTTCCAGCAGGATAATGTCACAAAGCTCGAATCATTTCAAATTGGTTTCTTGAACATGATAATGAGTTCACTGTACTAAAATGGCCCCCACAGTCACCAGATCTCAACCCAATAGAGCATCTTTGGGATGTAGTGGAACGGGAGCTTCGTGCCCTGGATGTGCATCCCACAAATCTCCATCAACTGCAAGATGCTATCCTATCAATATGGGCCAACATTTCTAAAGAATGCTTTCAGCACCTTGTTGAATCAATGCCACGTAGAATTAAGGCAGTTCTGAAGGTGAAAGGGGGTCAAACACAGTATTAGTATGGTGTTCCTAATAATCCTATAGGTGAGTGTATATATATATACATACACACACACACACTATAGGCTACTTTCACACAAACTGAATAATTAAAAAGGTTTAAAAGGGGTAAATGTTCTACAAATATATTTTATTCTTCATTTTCTTTTCTGACATTCTCCAGTTCTTGTTAAAACACACTACACATGCTTCTTCTGTGCATTTTGAGCACTTTTTGTGTGAAATCATATTTATTTTGTCCATCAAAAGTGTGCTTTCACTTTAATTGAGCGTCAGCAGCGCAGCAAAAATAAGCTCGCCGCCGAAACCCCTGCTTCAGGCTGGTTTCACGCAGGCTTCACACCGCACGCGCAAGCAGGGCATAAGCATAAATTCGTAATATTTTTTCAATCATGCAATATTCTGCAGAAGAGAGAAATGAATCTGAGTTGATCCACAGCGTGTGATTGGCTGTTCACTGCTGATGTCACAGCTAAACTCAGGATCAACAGAGAAAGCTGATGATCAGCATCATGGGGCCAACAAAGCCTGAATAGATTGGTTTGGTTTTGTCAACTCTAAACTGATCCTGTAACCCTGAGTTTGTTAAACTACCATCATGGTACAGGCCCCCGGTGTAAACAGGTATGGTGATTTCAGGGTGATTGGGACACTTTTTCCAAGTCATCTCAATGGCAAAAAGTGTCCCAATCACCCTGAATTCACCCTATTAAGGTTCACATAAAGAGTACATACGTTTAGGGCGTAGTATAAGTAGGCGAATTGGGACGTAGCATGAGTGAAACGGCTTCTCAAACAAGAACAAATGTAGGGCGGGGCTTGATTTTGTCCGTGGGGAATTGATTTTATAGTTGTGGTTTGCTATTGGTGGATCTCATGTGAGTGACAGGTGGCCCCGCCCTCACACCAGTAAACACATCATCAGAGAAGTGATGTTGCTGCAAGAGGGAGGGGAAGCTATTTTGATTAACGTGAATTAAAAAAAAAAATTTTAATACTGCAATATTCCATTGGTTGTATGGTGATTTTTAACTGTGTTTCCGTCTGTTTTCAGGGGCTTTTTCCCAGTAGCGGTTGGCTTTATTAGGCGGGTGCCTATTCTGGGATCTTTACTGAACCTTCCTGGTATCAGTGGAGTAAGTCAACCACAGTTTTCCGACTCTTGACAGATACTTAAAATCCTGTAAAACGATTCGTTTTGACTACAGTGTTCTTTTTGTTTCTCTTTCAGCTAGTGGATAAAGTCGGCGAGAGCAACACCATGGTATAACGGTCAATGTGTTCTTTTAGTTTTCTATGAGTGGCTCATATTTATATGTCATAATGTGCTTCGGGCTCGGCGTCTTGCTGGCCAAACCTCTCTGAACCACGGATGGGATTTTTGATATTTTACCTGTGAAGTGTTTTTTCTGGGACTGATAACCAAACCAAATCAGGCGCTGTCACTGTTGCTGCATCACGCGTCTCCCTCCAGGGGGCGACAGGGACCACTGCACCCCCAAATGACGACACGTTGAGCGGAAGATGAAGTTCCACTGGGTTCTGAATAAAGTCGTTACTGTTTTTTTATGTTTTTATGTGCCAACTGGTTTGTTTAGCTCTTTTTAATCATCAAAATCTTGAGGCTAATTCTGACTTTTTCCACATGAGCTCCACCTAGTGGAGCGGAGACGGTTTCATCTCTTCGTGCTCACCAGGAAGCTCAGCAACCTGCGTGATATGCTGTTACGATACGCAACTGACTTGTTTAAGTATTTGTACATACTTGAAAATGTGAGACTAATATACATTTTTACCGACAAAGATCCTGTTTAATAAATTGATTATATCCTTGATGGTCCTGTTGCCTGACATCACATTTAAAGCCTTGTACAAGTGCTCAGTGCAAACATGGATATATTTGTAGCATTTGCTTTACATATTGCACTTCAAGATCAACATTTAGTGCATATATTGAGTAGTTCCTGTAACCAACAGTCATTTGGAAGAGTCACAATGTCAAAAGTTCGGACACACCTACTTATTCTTTCACATTTCCTGATCAAACATGACACAAATGATAACTTCAGTTTTTTCTGTGTCTGGATTCCAGCTCCTCTCTGGACCAGTGTTGGGTGTAATTAATTACTAAGTAATTTCCATTGAAAAAGTAATGGATTACTCTTAATTTTCCGCATTAAATAGAAAAGACTGTAGAACAATTCTATATAAAATGGGGATGCACGATATATCAGCCACCATATCAGCTGATATATGTTCATTTTTAATGTTAACATTATCGATTAGAATAATTTATGCAATTGTATATTGTTTATTTGAAATAATTAAGAGCATTTTCATGTCTATCCTTGTGTTAATCAACTGCTCGAGGCTGATATGGGATTTGGAGAGTAAAAGTAATCCGATACTTTTTAGAAAGAGTAATCTGAAGTAATCTAATTACACTGTTGAAGATGTAGACTTTTTTAGAGTAACTCACCCAACACTGATCTGGCCATTCATCAGCCGTCTAGAAGTGCATCATGGGATGCTTTTAAACAGTTGAACATGTAACCTGGATGTTCTTCCGCTCCAATGAATGTTTTTTTTTTTTATAGAAAAGGTTCGTTTTGCAAGGTAATTCAAACGTTGGCAACATTTATATTTGTCTACAAAGCTCATTTGAATAGCATAAACCGAAAAGAAACATACATTTTAATCGTGTGTCCAAACTTTTGATTTGTAGCGTATAATATTTGCTATATTTCACCATAAGCTTTCAGATCTGTTTTACATTAACAGTCATGTGTGTGATTATTTTAAGTATGTAAATTCAGACCCCTAAATAATTTGATAGTACGATTAATACACTGCCCAACCTCTGTTTGGATTTAAAAAGGCAAATGCTTAAAGGTGCTGTATGTAAGTGTTTGACTGTACTAAAGCATAAAAAATCCCATAATATATTTGCAGATATGTAGGAAACATGCTAAATTCACCTACTCGTTTCTCTGAAAACCAATGCAGACAGTTATTCTACTTTGAAATGTGTGTTGCGTTCCGTGTGGGAATGTCTGTTTTTGTTTTGCTCTGTGCGATGACACACGCCGCCAGTTTATCCAATAGTATTTCAACACCACAGGTTGCCAGTTGGAGGAAAACACATCGTATTGCTGCCATGGAAGCCAGCGAACAAACTGGGTCAGAGATCGACCTAAAAAGCATCAGCATCTATCTAAAAATCTCAATGAACGCGAGCATATTAAAACACGGAAAAATCAACTCATCAACTTACAGTGTTAACGGCTTTCAAATATAAAGAATTATCGGACAATTTTCATATCGATGCATCCCTAATATAAAACAATAGTGGATTTAACATCCAAATTTTATGTTAAAATGAATGTTTTTAATGTAACCTTCTCCCTTTAACAAAAATCATAGTTGTCGATAATACCCTTGAAATTGTAATTGCGATTATTAATTGCGATTATTCTATAGCATTATGCCTGAAAAGTCAAACATACATTGGTTTGGTTTCTTTAAATAAAAAAAAATAAAAAAATATGCACGGTATTATAATGTTATACCAAAAATAAAAACACTGGGGGGGAAACAATGTGTTTTTTTCTTTCTACAGGTTATCTTAAGTACACAGAATAATATAAGCGGACTTTTTTTGTAATTGCGATTACATTTTATTGAACGATTACATAAGTGTGGCATCCGTAATAGTAATCACGATTACAAATTCGATTAATTGCGCAGCCCTAAGAGCAAGAATAATTTATTCAATTGTTTATTGGAAATAATAAAGAGCAGTTTCATGTCTATCCTTGTATTGATCTGGTGACTCCGCATGCCGCTCCAAATCTAACGAAACACCACTTTTATGATTTTTGGGCAAACCATTCAAAAGTTATAAGCAAAAATAATAATAAAAAAATCATATATTTTGACCAGTAGGTGGTGCTGTGCCAAAACTGAGAGTGTAGCCTCGGGTCATGCTTGTGATGTTCTGCACCAAGTTTGGTCAGAATATAATAAAGCGTTGCGGAGATACAGCCTTATGTCTATTTTCACAAGTGCTACGTAAAATTAGTTTACGCGTTATTCGCAATTTAAAAAGGGGCGTTGACGAAATTGACAGTTAAGTTCCCGGATGTGCCGGTAGTCCATATTTTCTGAAGATGATCTGGTTCAATTTCCGTGCAAATCAGATAAACTGTCTAGGAGGAGTTCGAAAAAGTAGGGTTTTTTGGCGGGAAAATTGGCACTACAGAAAATGACATTATAGGTTTCAGTCGAATCGTCTTGAGCCACGGAATCAGAAGAAAAAACTATTTTATAAAAATCTCTATGAACGGAAACACTAAAACACGGATAAATCAACTTAAAGTGTGGCTTCCTTTGTCAATTGTGCTCGTTCCTGTTGTGTGTTCTCAAAATGGCAACCTGCATGAGCATCCAGTCTGAGGAGGAGGGGGCGGGGCAAACAATATTTTGAATTTGGACTGCAGTACCCATTTCAACCACTAGTCATTCTTACATACTGCACCTTTAAGAGTCTATGGCTGGATCATTATTGCAGTGATTGCATTATTACAAGATCTTGACCCAATTTTGATGGAAATAAATGTTGTGATGTAACAATTGTTGGTCCAGATCTTGTATGGCCGATGCAAGAGTCCAGCACTCTGTAAAGTCTCCTCCAGCACATCCCAAAGACTTTCAGTGAATTTTAGCTCTGGACTCAGAGGTGAAAATGATCCTTCATGGTTGTTTAAGAAATGAAAAGAAGAACTGATGCCAAACATATAACACAATAAATCACTGCTATAATGATCCAATCAGAGACTCTTAAGCATTTGCCTGTTTAAATCCAAGCAGACACTTTATTGTCCGGACAGTGTATGTTTGTAATACTAGGATTATATATATATATATATATTTAAAAAAAATCTTCGACCCCCAGTGAACCGCTCACGGGCATCTTGCAGCAGCGATCAAACATCGTACGCTGTGAATAGAAGCTCTTGATTATGAGTTAGCGTGACAGATCTTTGAGGTCTTTCTGGACGTGCCACAGCATGTCTGCGCTCTTCTTCAGCTGCGAGACCTCGTCACTGGTCAGACTCATGTTGACCACGCTGCCCACTCCGGCGCTGTTCAACACGCACGGCAGGCTCAGGTAGACCTCGTCACCGATCCCGTACATGCCCTGCAACACACACCTTCATTCAGCGCTGGGAATGGCTTTCATTATTGTTTTACGGTTCACATATATCATCATATTTAAAGGGATAGTTCACCCACCCCAAAAAAATTCTGTCATTAATCGTGTCGTTTCAAACCCATAAGAGTCGAGTCTCTTCAGAAACTTTGGACTAAACCGCTCAATTCATATGGATTAGTTTTATGATCTCTTTATGGTAGTTGTGTAGCTGTCAATGACGGGACAGAAATCTCTCAGATTTCATCAAAAAGATCTTCATTTGTGTTCTTACGGGTTTAGAGTTAATGACAGAAATGTCATTTTTATGTGAACTAGCCCTTTAATGCCACTGTGACAACATGCCCCACTATAGCGTTTAATGAATCAATTGTTTTTGGGAAAATGGTGGAGATTAAAAAAAAAAAATTAGTAGTCAAGACTTTGTCTATACAGGAAATTATCTTTAAAAAATAAACATTTACTGAAGTAAAGTGTGACAACTGGCCCTGGTCTCCGCTACAACATTTTCTATAAATGTATATATACATCCATTATTGTTCAAATGTTTGGGGCCGGTAAGATTTATTGAATGTTTTTGAAAGAAGTCTTTAATTAGACTTAGTTTTAAAATAATAAAATATACAGTAAAAACTGTAATATTGTGAAATATTTTTACAATTTACAATAAGTGTTTTCTATGTGAATATATAGTCAAATGTAATTTATTCCTGTGATCAAAGCTGTATTTTCAGCATCATTACTCCAGTCTTCAGTGTCACATGATCCTTCAGAAATCATTCTCATATGAGGATTTGATGATCAAGAAACATTTATGATTATTATCAATGTTGGAAACAGCATACGTTCAGCATACAACAGCATATTTTTGTGGTTAAGTGTTTTCAGGATTCTTTGAGGAATAGAAAGTTCAAAGAACAGCCTTTATTTGAAATAGAACCTTTTGTGACATTATAAATTATTTATTATTAAAAGTATTATTTATTTATAACTCCAACCTTGAACTGTTAGTGTGTGTGTGTGTGTGTGTGTGTGTGTGTGTGTCTGTGTGTGCGTCTGTGTGTGCGTCTGTGTGTGTGTGTGCGTACGTCTGTGTGTGTGTGTGTGCGTCTGTGTGCGTCTGTGTGTGTGTGTGTCTGTGTGTGTGCGTCTGTGTGTGCGTCTGTGTGTGTGTGTGTGTGCGCGCACGTCTGTGTGTGCGTCTGTGTGTGTGTGTGTGCGTGTCTGTGTGTGTGTGCGCGTGTCTGTGTGTGTGTGTCTGTGTGTGTGAGTGTGTGTGTCTGTCTGTGTGTGTGTGCGTCTGTGTGTGTGTGTCTGTCTGTCTGTGCGTCTGTGTGTCTGTCTGTGTGTGTGTGTGTGTGTGTGTGTGTGTGTGCGTGTGTGCGTGAGTGTGCGTCTGTCTGTCTGTCTGTGTGTGCGTCTGTGTGTGTGTGTGTGCGTGT